>JAJMBC010000031.1:0-149149 GCA_030572795.1 Nematodospora anomalae
TATTTTGAGCTTGAGCAAAAGCAATAGTATGTGGATCAAAATCGTAGGAAACATAGGCTCTTCTTAAGAAATTATCACCTAAGATATTGCTTGGAGAAGAACCGATATCTAAAACACGGGACAGAGAAGTAGAACCATCTGAATATTGTAAAGCTAAAGCTAAATTCTGAATTGGAACATAACTCCAGCTCTGTCGCCAAAGTTATACATAATATAACCAGATTTCTTACAATCAAATACATATCCAATATGTTCATTGATATATTCAGCACCAAATGCGTCAGCAAAAGTAACGGGAACAGTGCCATATTGTTGATCAGAACTTTCATAATTTGCTAAACCAATACCCATAATACCTTGGTTGATTGAGGCTATGCTCACATCAGCTAAACGTTGGTTAGTAATTGTTGCACCAGAAATACCAACAGTATCTTCAACAATTGTACCAATTGCCGATGTTCTATCACCAGAAGCAATTTGAAAAAAGGTACCTAAATCTTTAACAGCTGATGAAATATTAGGGTCGCTTGTACCTGATTTTAATGAGTAATCTGATGAGAGTTTATTTTTTGGAATACATATAGCATTACTGTCAACAACCTGATGAATCCGAAAAACCAATATCAGTTGTTTTTGCTTATTGGAACCAGCAGCAATTTCAGAAGTGTAATAGGTTGCTTCATTAACAAATTCAAAATTAATATATTTGCCATCTCTCTTATGGGAATCTTGAATAAGGAAAGGGTTGGTATTTAATAGTGTCTGTGCGTGGACCTCCTCTTGAAACTTTAAAATCTAGACCAAGAAAGCCATCTGGTCTCTTGACAACATCACTCGCTTGTTCTTGTGGAATGGCAATACCTTTAACAACTGAAGCAAGAGTAAAAGCAAGAGCAAATAAAGCTGTTTTAGAGATAGCAAAAGCCATTAGTATGAACGATCGATTAGTCGTAATGAAATAGGAATACGAGATTCAATCTAAGGGTCATTTATGATCCATTTCGAATCTTATATCACCGATAGTTCAAATAGGTCTCCATTAATTCAATATATAAGTTCTAGATAAGTGATCAATAGCAATATCGGAAGGAGAAATCAAGGGATTTTACACTAATAAACTTTAGCCGAGACTCTTTGACCCACAATATGTATTTTGAAGGAACCATTGTTGATTCTGACTATGGAGTGACCATAAACAATGGATGCAAAAAAAAACAAATGAATTCACAAAATAAGAAATCCTGCATGTTTCTGCAGTTCCTAATATGTGCAAATACATGAATGCGACATGGAAAACTCTTTATCGGTAGCAGACATTATAACAACACATAAATAGTCTTGCCTACCTCAAAATTTCAAACTGTTCGTTATATATAAGAGCTTACTTCGATGTATGTGTTTTATTTCAAAGCTTCTTTATGTATATAAACCAAAATTGGGCTGGTTTACAAAGCGCATCATTTTCCAATGTGCACGATTGGTTGTTTTTAACTATGCCTTCCTCTTCAGTCGTTCAATGCTACCTCATGGTTTGTTAACAGATTGACCATAGTAACAAAGATTAGCCACATTGGTGTTTAGGCAAAGTTCTACTTCAATCAATGGGTTCTTTCATTAAATCAACTTTTGTGTATATTCTAATAAATCAAGAGAGGATGATTCATAACGGATTGTATTTTAGTTTTTTAGTATATTTTACTGGATTCTATTCTACAATGAATAAGAGTATTGTCTATCCTATAATATATTTGCCATGTAATTGATTGCCTTAATTACAGCAACATTTGAAATAGTCTGCTGTTTTATCCTACCAGAGAGAGAAGTCTTTTATGCTTTTCTTTCTCTTCACAAAACAGATAAAACTCAGTATATAAATAACGTCATTATATTACGTAAAGATAAATAAATATCTTCCTCTACACAATGTTTTAAAGTGAATCTGTTGAAAGACGCTAACATTTCTTTTTCTCTTACTTGTATTTATGAAGATGGTTTATCGTGGCTTACAAACTACGAATACGAACGTAATACGACCAAGCTAAACCTAAATTCTAATAATTGCTTAGTGGTACGTCGCGTCGCTAGTGAGGAGCATTGCTAAGCTATTATATTGATCTACATCTGTCTTGGTGACTCTGGAAGAATTGCATACAAAATTTACAAAAATTGATTTACAGTGTCTTACGACCCTTGAGCTCTGGGAAAGAGGGTTCCATGGGAGTTGGAGGGCTGAATGCGCGTTGTTGTAATTAAATCAGCAATTGATTTTCAACACCACATGAAAGGTCCATGTAAAGCAAGATTTTATTCATAATTTCGTAAGCTCTGCGATTCCTTATTATCTAATATATGTAGCTATAACCTTTTTTTAATTCGCTGTTAACGATTAGCATTGACCGCTTTTGAAAACAGAACAAAAATCTAAGCTGCATATGTCACCTGCGGCAATAAAACCTGTTCAACGGTTCATAAGTACTTAAGAAACGTCACTTGAATAAAGTACAACTCTCGTTCTCCGAATACGGGTGTACTCAATTAAAAAACCACCCTAAAAATAATGAAGCTAAAGGAATTAAAGCTTACAAATCTAAATGAGGATAATAGAAAGTCAAAATAATGTTCAACCAGTCACCATCAAAACATATTTCAAATACTAAAATATCCCTTTGAAAGTTTAATTTGTAAACAAAAACAAGTGTATGACTGCGCAATTCTCCGAACCTACATCAATCAAATCCGATATCTCATAATTAATTATTAGAGACATCAAAAGATGGAAAAGATACCATTCACCATTTTTGAAGTCAAGCAGTCGGTATACCGAATTCAATGAGCGAATTGTATTTTGAGCGGCAACCCTCATATTATTGTTGGTCAGAATATCGTGGAACTTACTCTGAAATCGCCTCCTCTACTTACATGGATAAGGAATATAAGAAATAGATATCACGGTTGTCACGGAAAATGCGAAATCGAAGTCGGATTGGTGAATTCAAAATCCATTCTACGGCGTAATAAATGTGTAAAATTTGCCGTCTTTCCTCAAGCCTTGTAGATGCCATCATCACGCATCATTTATCATATCGTGATTCTACGTAATGCATAATACGGGAACACGTCGATGCAAAGAAAGAAAGAAAGAAAAAAGAAACAACAAAGAGAATCGAATGAATTTGCGCAACAAAACACTGTTTTTTACCGAGAATAAGTAATTCTCTATTTTGCAGCCAAACTGTCCTGACATAGATTTATTAAATATTATCCGTATTTAGAAAATCCAAATACTTGTTATCCAAAGCCCCAATCTACAGCGTTTTCCTTAGATCCATAGCCGCAAAGCTTTTGTAATTTAGCAGAATACTGCTTCGGCGCTGGTGTGTGGATGTAGTGGAAATCATAGAGTAATATCGGCCAGGTATCCACAACGTAAAATAAAGAGTGATTCGGTAGGAGGCAGTATAGTGGATGTAGCGGAAATTGCCTGTGAGTGAAATCAGCCAGTCAACTCAACCTAATGAGCAAATAGCCAGAATTAAATTTAGTGGATGTTTTAGAGATGAATGCCTGCGAGAGATTTGCTCTGGTCAACACAAAGAGTAATTTGGTGGAACGTAGTTTAGTTGGATGCAGCGAAAAAAATTACCCTGCGAGTGATTTCCGCTGGTGGGATCCACAACACGACGACAGAAAGAAAAAAGTGATGCACCTAATACTTGACATAAATTGACATAACATATTCTTGTTGAATTACAAATACAAAGCATTCATTTTGAAATATAAATAGCGTACAAGTATCTTGTAACTGTTTCATATTTTTTTCCTTTCTTTCTATCATTCCAATATAAATCAAATCACAATTAAAGAATGTCTCATAAATACCATTTCGATGTCACAATGTCATGTTCGGGGTGCTCCGGTGCTATAGAGCGAGTGTTAAAGAAAGCAGAAGGTGTATCCGCATTTGAAGTGTCTCTCGATAGACAAACAGTCGATGTTGTAGCCAATGATGGTACTGATTACGATACGATTTACAATACAATAGCCAAAACTGGTAAGAAAATTAATTCAGGTAAAGTTGTTGAGTAGAGTAAATGCTTTTTTATAGAGACTATATACATACATTTTATCAATTCATGTTCCTAACTTCCATGATCTCATTTATGTAATTATCTCTTAATTCGCTCTGCAAAAATACGCTCTGAATTAATTTTATTAATTCTTCTGTCGAAATATCAAATAGCTCACCTTGATAAAATCTTCCCATTATATCCTTCAAATGATTATTAATTAAGAACTTGATGTTATTCAATTTGTTGTACGATTCTACAGAATCTTTCAGCATATTTAGCTGTTGAATGAACGGCACTGTCACATTATTCATGTTATCAATTATCAAGCTCAATTGAGAACACTGAAATTCACTTATATCCTCCATTTGAACTATTGAAGTAATTAACCAATTATTTATAAACTCAAGCAAATCAACAATCAACGCTTTAAACTTCATTATGTTGGTTGATAGCAATTTTTTTTCCTCAAATAGTATGTTGAACCATTTATAAAGTAGACTCAACTGATTTATATTGTATTCATCCAAGTCGTCTTTGCTGCTATCGTTCGCAAAATCAAGCGATGACAAAATAATTTTAAGCTCCAGGTAAAACCTCATCAACACCTGATTCCATGTACATTCCAAAAATTGGATTAAAGAATAATCATCAACTTTGGCCGAAAAGTGCTCTAAATCGTTAAACATCAAAAACGAATTTGATAGCGATGGATACTCCACAATTGCTAACGCTTTAACTGTAGATATAAGATAAGTCAAGTCGGACGAATACTTTTTAAAGTCTGAAAATATAGGAGTAAGTTTATCTGGTAAATGCGAAATTGTAATTACTTCTTCAGTTGTTTCTGGCTTCTCCTTTTCCTCTGCTTCTTCATCTTCGTCCCATCCGTCATTCCAATTTTCATCCCAAGCATCTTGCTCCTCATTATGTTTTTCTTTCTCCTTGGATGTCTCTTTCTTTGTTATTACTTCGACATGTTTAATAGCGTCAGATTTTGTGAATACATTTTTAATTTTATTGATGTGATCATCAATAATCCAATCAAGATGTAATTTATTCAATTTCTCTTGTATTGAAGAGTCTCCTTCCATCCTCGCTAAAATATTCCAATTAGTTTCATGGCATATCTGCTCTAAAACTTTTAAATCCTCAATCCTCAGCGAATCATTTATAATGTCGTTAATACTCTTGGAAATTTTGATGATTAAATGATTAGCAATCTTAGAACATATATGATTTTTAATTAGTGGGTAATTTAACTCGTTTATAAAACAAATCAAGCTTGTAATTCCTTTCAAAAAATTTGGGCCATTGACTAAATTAATCGATACTTCATCACCATTTGCGGTGTATAAAAGCTCATGATTCTTTTGCAATATTAAATCCACCAATTCATCCCATTTCAACTTATATTTAGCATATGTATCCAACATATACCTATTTTTCAAAAGAAAGGAATTAAAATCGTTTAGAAGTGCACTATTTGTTATCGATGATTCATTAGGTATTAATAGCTTTAGATAGGAATTCAACTGTACTACAAACTCGACTCTCATTTTGTCAACCTTCTTGGAAATTTGCCTGTGTATGATGTGTGAAGAGTCGCCCAATTCAATTTTCTTAAGCATGGTATTCAAGTGTTGCAAATCTAGTAGATCATTAATGGTTTTAGGTCGGGATAATATCTCTTCAATCTCGGACAAATCATGATTCAATTCAGTCAATTTCCTCAACTCTTTGAGATCATGCATGATTAATTGGCACTTCTTGTTCAACTGGACAACTGATAAGTTATGTAATGGTTCATCATTGGTTTCTTCAACTGTTGAAAATTTGTGTTGTAAAGTAGCATCCTGAAAAAGAGAAGATCTTGTAATTTGTGATGCGGTTTCAAGAATATTGTTTTGTATTTCTTGTAAATATAATTGCTGATCTTGAAGTTTCTCCTCTATTGACATCATATTGATATTCATCAAAATAGAATGCTGGTGCAAGTGATTCCTGTTAAATGTGGTTGTTAAATTTTGCTGTTATTTTTTTTTGTTGGTTTTGACAACCAACCTGGTTGCCAGATGTTACAGATGTAAGTAGCAAATCGAAAGGAAAAGAAAATCATCACCTAACAGAATGAGTGAACATCTATATTTTAAGATATATCTCTATAATTCCTATATTAAATCTTCGGTTATATCATCATCAGTATACTCATCATCTTTATTCATTCTATAAATTGTCATAGCCATACTGGCAAAATTCAAAATACCCATGACCCAATCTGGTAAAGCTACACCATTCAACTCAATTAAATTAAAAGCCAAATCTAGGAAATTACCGATCAATTCGACTACCAACATAATCTTATCGAATCTCAAATCTTTCAATACTTTGTTGTATTTTCTGTTGATATCTTCATTTATGGGTTTGGACGTTGTACATTTGTTATTCAACAAGTTCAATTCGGTGTGAACTTTCCTGATCTTTCTTATTACATTCAACAATTGAGATATTGTTTTTCTTATCAAGAATATCAAAATCAATACCCATAACTTATTCGTTTGTTTTAAAAACTTGATCAAAAATTGGGGAAACATAGGTAAATTGGAGAGCAAATGTAAATTATCCAACAAGTTTGCAATATTTTCTAATACGTTAACAAACATAAACTCAATTTGCTTGAACGTCAATTTTTTAGGTCGATAATATGCCTTACGTTCAGATTTCTTAGCGGGTATTTTTGGCGCTGGTGGTTCTGGTGTGCGTTGCTTATTATTTGTAGCCTTGTTTATATCAAATTTATCATATAATGGTGGATACTTGGGCTTCGGTGGTACTTGAGGTAACTTTCTGAATTTACCAAACCTATTATTGCTTACAGTAGGATATATCAGTTTTTGTATTTGTTCTTTTTGTCGTTGTTGTTGACTCAAAAGTGCAGTTAGTTTATTTAGTTTATCTGAAGTTATTGATGTATTACCGTTTTCTTGCTCCTGTCTGGCTAACCTTATAAGATTATCTATTAATTCTTGTTGTTTATTTGGATTTGTACCAGGTATCTCAGAACCGAATGTTGTACCAGTTGTGTTGAGTATGTTATCACTTGTTATACTAGTAACCATCTGTCGTGTAAGAATAACCTTTATATTAGGAAAAGTGGAGTTGTAATTGATGAGTTCTTACCTCATGTGAAGACGAGCCGTGGGTACAAAAAAAAGCTGTAAAAAAAAATAAAAAAAAAAAAGACGACATTTACGGCTTAATGTCGCAAACGTACATTTTTCGACATTGATAGAAGAACGTATCTGTTGGTAAAGAATCAAAACGATCACCTTAGTATATTATCTATAAACTGAGCTAATCTTTCAAAATACTCCTCTTTCAGTAGGTTCACGAAGTTCAGTATGAACTGATCCTGACTTACGTTCTTGATTCCCTCAACTCTCAAAATCTTAAACAGTGCACTATACTCGATATCAATTTCAATATCATCTATCAATATGGCCAATTCGTAATTCCCATTTTCATTGAACTTCAAATCCACTTTCCGAAACTGGCTTAACCTGAGCAAAATTTCATTCATTTCTTTACACCACTTGGTATATTTCTGTAAATTATCATCCTCATCCCCGGCCAGACCACTTGGTCTTGCGTTGCGCAAGAGTCGTTTCAATTCTTCAAGCTTTACCGTTAATCTCTCCACCTCTTTTATTCTCTCTACGTGCTCGCGATTTCTCTCTTCAATCTCCAGATTCAACCGTGCTAGATCCTCTTCCACCTCGTTCCTGAGCTGCGAATTCGACACCGAAATCGTATCGATGCTCACTTTGCCCTGCGAGTTTATCAAGTACTCCATGATCTCCTCCTGGTCGTCGCTGACTGACTCCTTGATCATCGCGTCCACCTCCATCTCCAATCCCTCTGCCTCCTCAATCTCCCGCCGCGTCTGCGCCAACCGCCCCTCGTAGTTCAGGTAGAGTACATCAGTCTCGACCGTGGCAATTCCCAACTCGTGGATTCGCTCTCGCATCGCCCGCTTCAATGCCTTCAACTGTGTCTTGCTCGCCGCCGTCTCTCGTTGGATGCCGTCGAGGTCAGCCTCACTGAACTCGGTCAACGCGCCGTGCTCCATCTCGGTGATCTTGCGGAGAAACTTGTCCCTTGTTTCCTGTTCCAAATAGAGGAATTTGAGCTTGGAAAACACGTTACGCTGATGCTTCAATTCGTCGTCGATCAACTTGGGGTTGGTTAATTTTATTTGCGAATTCTTGAAATCTTGTTCCGCTGATAATATATTATAGTTCGAATCATTCAAGATGTGATTGATGTCATCACGTAGTGATTGTGCCGTTACGTCTGTCATATAGTTTGTTTGTTTGTTTATTTGTACGTATGTTTGTTCTGATTCGCTGAGTTGATCTAATCTGTCAACTTGATTTTTTCCGCGGTCTAGTTAATTAAGTCTCTTCTATTGTCTATATAATGATACAATACTAGTTAGCATCTCTAGGTTGAATCACGCAACTTAATTTCCAGGCACGGTCGTCTTCAGTTTTATTCACCTGACAGACCTTCCATAACTCCAACAAGATTAATTCTTGCAAAGCAGGTAATGGAGATATATGATGATCTTCGTGGTCATCTTCGTCTAACGAGGAACCTCTAGAAAACGATAACGAACTATTTCTCTTATTACCTGATTGCTTCGAAGTATCGTTATCAAAATAAGGTATTTGCAAGCTTTCAATATCAGCTATAACTCTCGTTATTTTCAAATACTTATCAATATTGATTAGCTTTTGATTTAAAAATGTATTTGCAGTTCTATAATTTGGATTTCCCTCGGTGACAAATGTTAAATCTTGTAGGAATAATGAAAAATAAGGTACTATAGGAATGCCGTGATCATTGGAAACTAAGAAATTACGCAACTTGTTTCTATAAACAAGATAATTCTTCTCTGGGTGGATTATACTTGATAAATAATCATATAATTCAACGTACTTCTCAGACAAGTCTTTCCAAAGCTTAGTTAATCTAGTAACTAAATGTGATTGTAATGCAGTCATTATAGCTGCAAGTGAATTAAAATTTCGCAAATAAAGACATGATATAGCTACTTTCAACCATGTTTTTACTATGTTCACTCTCCTCTTTTGCATGATCTGCTGCTGCAAAATAGATTCCAATACGTATTCCGATAAACAATTGGTGAATAATAATGATTGTCTCACATTTGGTGCCAATTTCAAATGAGCCCTCTTAACTGTAAAGTTCTGATTCAATAATTCATCAGGTCTTATTGAACAAAAAATATGTGATTCAATCAAAGTTAATTGTTTAGCGATTTCTAATCCATTGAAATCTAATAAATTGGGTCTATAATTTGACAATACCCAACTTTGATCGCATATAATGAAGAAATTTGGCATTAAGCCAGCCAAATCTAATGGAATGTATTTGGAATTATCAATAAATCTTTGTGAACACCAACTGTCTCCCAACATAGACCTGTAAGTAAGGTTAATTTTTTCAATTGTTTGCATTTGCGATTTAGATAATAAAGATCCAGATGAAAACGTTTGCTTACCTACGCCCAAAGGCATTGGTAAAGAAATTGACCGTATGGAACTTGAGGTCGATGAATTTGTGCTAATTTTGGACAATTCGTATCCATCAACCATCGAATATCTAGTAATATCACTACTAGTCATAGAGTTTTTTCTTACAGATTTGGCAATGGAAATACTCCTATCAACTAATTGCTTAGTAGGTTTGTTTCTTCTGTTTCTATTTTCAATTAAAGGTCTTGATGATAATTTTGCACCAATTTCAATTAATTTCATAGCATCCAATGGTAAATATAAACTGATGCATTCATTGAAGAAATTGATCAAAGTGGTTAATAAATTATAATCAGCTTCATGATTCCAATAAGATTCCATCCACAACTGTAGCATTTTCACGATTAGTCTTCTTCTTTTCTTTAACTTTAAATCGACGTTTATATTATCAGATTTTCTATCAACATCAAATCTGGTAATCAATTCTTCAATTAAATCGATGCCATTTGAAAACCCTCTAAAGCATATGAAAAATGTAGAAATAAAAAAATATTCAGGAGGCGAATCTTCATTTGTCAAAGTATAAACAAGTCCTTTGAATGAACCACCCAACAAGTTACCATTACTGCCAACTAATAACTCGTCATTGATATTTGTATCGGCTTTTGTATTGTCGGTATTTGTAAATGGTTCAAATTCTGCCGCTGATACTGTAAAGGGGGAATCTCCATCATCATGTAATGTTTGTAAAAAATCTGCACCACCCTCAGTAAATCCTAAATCACCAGTTCGACCTGATCTAATCATTGAATATCTATTAGCTTTATATGGTTTACTCATACTCTTTGTTTTAAATTTATCATTTCCATTAAGGATTCCTGCAGAACATCTCTTGACAAAGTCTTGTGGTTCAATTCTCATTCCAGAATAATCGGGATACGATCTTTCAGAGCTAAGTTTAAAATCACCAGTAACGTCCAATAATTTTCTTATTGAGCCAATGGTCAAACTTATGGCTCTGATCATTTTGGAAGCGATTTGAATCAATTCTCCACCTTCCTGAGTGTAATAATAATCCCTAGCACCATTCAATTGTGGTGAACCAAAATTGGGAACTCTGTCTGCTTCACTTTCATTCAATGTTTTAACTACTAAATTCTTAACACTCGTGACTAAGTCACTCACCAACGATAATAATCCATCTAAAGAGCTATCTAAATCTCTTGGTTTTTCTGTTGAAAAGACTGAACCAGTTTTGGAAATGAATAACAATTCTCTTAATAACAAGATAATTTGATGGGCTAAAGTTTCCAAGATATCGCATCCAACTTGATTATGTTCAATTAAATCTAACCTGCCAATTATCAATCCCAAATAAGAAAAAAGTATACTATTTATTTCGGTTAGTCTTTGTTTGGCCGACGGTGGAGTGTCCAATAGTGGATAATTGTTTAAATCGTCATGTAATTTTTTTTCATTTTCACGTTGGAGAATTTGTTTACTTTCAATTGACCAAATCTCTAGAAAAGAGACAGCTTTTCGAGTAACTTGATAAATCATCAAGATCAAAATTTCAATCTTGTTAAAACTGGAAGTACCCTTGAAATCATTTGCTTTGACCATTAAATTATACCAATCTGCAAGTAAAGATTTTCTGGATTTTCTGACAATAGGTCTTTTGGTGACTATTTCATTCGACCTAGATAGACAGTAAGTATCTTGTAGTAATAATCGTACACCATCTCTTATAGAGTTTATAGTTCCAATTGAAAAAGTGTGTCTGCCCTTCCAGTTTTTATGACTCAATGGATTCAAGAGAAATTTACCGCAAGCATGGAAAAGTGGCTTCAAATAATGACTATTTGGTATTTTATCGACAATTCCATTTTCCGTATCTTCTTCATCATCTTCTTCAGCAATGGCGATAGCAAAATAATTCATAGGAATCCAACCTCTCTGTAATGAATCAATTAAGGTGACTTCACCCCAACCTGATTCATCAATAGTGTGTACAAATGCCAAATCACCTTTTTCAAAGGATAAGCATATAGATGCATCTGATTCTGATTGTAGTGTAGAAGAATCAAATGAATGCAACGCCCGTATGAATAATGAAGACAAATCCTCTTCTTCTGTGGTGATGACTGGTCCTTTGGTTTTCTTGTTAGCTTCTCTTGTAGGTGGTGCTTCTTTATCTTGATCATATATGATATTTAGACCACCCTGTTGAGATAAATTACCCCTTTCATTAGTAAATAATTTGATTTTGTCTTCCTCACTCAAATTGTCTTTGGAAGTTTCTCTTTCTATCAAGTCTTTTCGGATGGGTATATCATCAGTTACTTTAGAGCCATGTAAATTATATGATGATGGCATGTTATTATTAAAGACAAACTTTGAAGATGAACCTGTTGACTGCTCATCTGATTCTTCATTAGTTGCAACCGTTATACAGCCACTATGAATGCTTGATGCTCTACTGCTAATTGAGCTGATTTCGGATTGATTATAATCATCGCCACTATTGAATACTAAGTCTTCACCAGTCTTGCGTTGATTTGCTCGCAGTTGTTGCCGTTGCTGTCGTTCTTGTCGTCCTTGCTGATGTTTCTCATGTATTTTTCTGTAATAAGTGCTTTTACGAGAAAGACCCTTCGAATAATCCGGGGAGGTTGTTTTATTGGCTTTTTCAACATTTTGCTGGAATGAATTCATAAATTGATACGAATCCTCTGATGCAGTAGTATTCTGTAAGGTAACAGATAATCTTTTAAACTTTCTATTCAACTCCCTCTGTGGCAACAACTTTGAAGGCTCTTCATCATCCTCTAATCTTTCACTTTCTTCTATAAAGCCGTCACTATTCACTATAGGTGTTTTGTCGGGGTATTTTTCTTGATAATTCAAAAGCGGGGTTTCATCGTTATCAATGGAAGTGCTTGAGGGAGTAATTATCACGGATTCATCTAGTGATGAAAAACTAGGGATATTTTTTAACTTGACATCATCATCATCACCATCATCATTATTATTGTTATTATTGGCAGTATTACCAAAATCGTTGTATGTATGTAATTCTGAATGTGCAGTTATATATGATTGAAATGTTTGATTGGATATATCAGCAGTCATTCTTTGTTCCTCTGACGAATGAGAGTCCCATGAGTACCGCGAGTGATGATGTGAATATGATTGTTGGCGTTGGCGTTGATGCTGGTGCAGGGGTTGAATCGATTCTTCTTCTTGAATGATACTTTCATTTGGATTGAAATCAGATTCAATTGGTGAATAAATACTCGACGAAGTGCTAGTATGTTTTGTAGTTTCCAAATAAGGGGGTTGGCGGAGCATTTGCAGTCTATCGTGATTACTATTATAGCGAGTGTGTAGGCCGCGGGGAAGGAGGATACAGTATATAGTGGATCTATATTATAACAGTGTTGTAGTAAGCCAAAACGTGAGTGAGATGTTGTTATTGCAAACCAATTCAAATCCGATATGTGTTTATTAGATATGTTAATGGCTCAATTGTAATATACTTCCAGCTAGTATACTACGATACTTTTATGATGGCATAGTACGTATATTTCCATATGAATACAATGCAATGTAATCAAAGAAAATTTTATTTTCATGTATGTACTGCATATAGTGCACACGTAATCAACCAATTAATCGGACCAGCCTCATCAACCAACTGGCCAAGTTGTTCAACTAAAACAATTACACGACTAATTCAATGTTAATCTTAAAGCCTCAAGGTTCTTTGCTAGTAATAATTTACTGTTTACATAAATAGAGTTAGAAATAGGTTGACTTTATAGATAATTGTTGGTGCTGGTGCTGGTGATGGTGATGGTGATAATGATGGTGGAAATACGTATTGTGGGATTATATCATTTTACATTGATACGCGTCTGTTTTGTTTTATTTTTTTATTTCAATTCGAGAATTAGAAAATAAAAAAGAAAACGCGTACCCTTTGTTCAACATTTCTAATCTTCTAGCACTATTAGTCAGTTAGCTAATGATGTGAAAGCCGATTTTAGCCATGACAGCCACTAGGATTATGATCAAAGTTTAACTCTTCGAGGTAACTAGTTAATTAAGCCAGTTGGCTGTTATCCATAGAAATCGTCCTTCGGTATTAGCCTGTTATCAATTTGCTATTAGCTTCTCTTGCGTTTGTAGGTCTTCAGCTCTTCCTTGAATTAATAGGAGACCCCAGAAAGAATAATTGATGATGACGGCATATAATGCTTTTCTGCGACTGCTTTGTTCAACACCAAAAAGTATAATCTCCCATGTAAGCATGAACTTGGCTTGTTGTGTTCTTCTTTATCTTACTGTTTGTACTCGTAATGATTTAGCTATCCTCGGGTTAAAAGCAAACAAAATTGGGGCCCAATTTCCATATATAAATAAGTCGTATCAAAAAGCAGCACTGTATATCTGTACTTGATACAGTTTTAACCTTGCATTTCAAGCTGATCTGCAACAGCTTAGCTCATTCTGTGACTGGTTAGTTAATTGTGGAGAGTTGCCTGTTAGTCGCTTGTGGAGAGTTGCTTTGTATTGTCGTTATTGTCAAGTTGATAACTATCGCTTATACACACCGTTCGACGCTCAAGGAAAAATACTTTTTCTCAACAAACGAAAACGCACAATCATCATACAAAACCAGAGGGTATCTTTCACTCCAGTTGTTGCTTTCCAGTTGTTGTTTACTCGCTAAAATGGCCAAGTCCAAGAAGAAGCCATCGAACTCGTCCAAAAAAGAAGTTTCTAGACTGACTCAAGCTAAAGCTAAATCTGCAAAATCCCATTCAGATCAACCTAAGAGTATTTTCAAAATATCCCCGGTATATGATTTGCTCCATTATTTTGAAAAAGCTCCGGACCAATGGGCTGCAAGATATATCCTTGTTTTATCAGCAATTATACTAAGAACTGCAATTGGATTGGGTGGACACTCAGGGTACAAGAGCCCGCCGATGTACGGCGACTTTGAAGCCCAAAGACACTGGATGGAATTGACGATAAATTTACCCATTTCACAATGGTATTTTTTTGATTTGCAGTATTGGGGGTTGGATTATCCGCCCTTGACGGCTTATCATAGTTATATAGTCGGAAAGATTGGGAGATTTATCGATAGTTCCTGGTTTGAATTGGGTGCATCTAGAGGCATGGAAACCAATGATTTACGCTTTTTCATGCGTGTTAGTTCATTATTGAGTGAATTAATCTTATATACCCCGGCAATTTTATTAATTGCAAACTTATTGGGGAAAAAATTCAATGTGAATAGAATGGATCAAATCATAATTGCATTGGTAATTGTGAATCAGCCGCATTTGATCTTGATTGACCATGGTCATTTTCAATTCAATTCGGTCATGTTGGGGTTCTTTGTGTACTCCGTCATTGAGTTAGTGAAGAATAATCTAGTTATGGCAAGTATTTGGTTTGTGAGCTGCATCAATTTCAAACAAATGGGGTTGTATTATTCATTATCGATATTCTTCTATATACTAAGTCAGTTACAAAGCTTTCTGCAGTTAATACTAGTGGGATTAGCAGTGATAATGACACAGTTTGTTTATTTACTTCCATTCATGCATCACCCCGAGTCGATTTTACAAATTGTTCACCGAGTCTTCCCCGTCAATCGTGGTTTGTTTGAAGACAAAGTGGCCAATTTTTGGTGCACTACCAATGTCTTGGTGAAGTACCGGGAACTCATACAAGCCGAAGACCTAACCAAGTTGGCACTAGGCGCCACCCTATTGTCAACCATTCCGATCAACATTCTTATCTTCTGCAAGTTGAAAAAAAGCAAAAGCAAGGAACGCACAAAAATCCCAGCTATGCTTTACGGTTTCGCATCAAACGCATTGTCATTTTACTTATTTTCCTACCAGGTCCACGAAAAATCCATTCTTGTTCCCCTCGTCCCTATTTTACTCCTTCTTCTAATCAACCCACATGATATTACCATAATCCAGTGGATAAATAACGTTGGCATGTTTAGCATGTACCCACTCCTCAAGAAAGATGGCCTAGTGATGCAGTATTTCATAAGCACATTGTTAATGAACTGGCTAATTGGACCACATTTGATCCTCAGGAAGAAATTCACGTTGAATAACGTCGTGATTTGGTCCAGTTACACATTAATGATCGTATATCACGTCATTGATGCTACGTACAACCCACCCGCTAGGTACCCTGATTTATGGGTGATTGTGAATATCGCGATTTCTTTTGTGGCATTTGGCTATTTTTGGCTTTGGTTGGTATATAAAATCGTTAAATTGTAAGCCCTATTGTATTATTTATAGAAGTAAGAGTATCAGATGATTATTTAAACACAACCGTGAAGGCCCTATTCAAGGCAAATCGAGCTCAAATTTTACTTTAAATCAAGTGTGTGGCCAATTGATCTAAAATTCTTGATTAAAAAAACATGAAGGTATCAATTCTTCGCAAATATGTAGTCGTGTAGTCTAGATCCAGAAGCCGTTCTGGGTTTTCCCGAAGTTGGTATTGAGAATAATGATCAATAGATTTCTACTATGACAAGAGAAATAAGAGCAAAAATCAACGTGCTGAAGCTACGGCGGCACTATATTCGATTTCCTAGACGATCTTCTCGGGCTTTCGATTGTTACGAGGGCTGCAATATTGCAAAGCGTACTCCTAGGTAGATCCAAAAGCCCGCTGTCGCCGAAGTATTCACACTGATTTTTCCCGAAAGTGTTTCCCACTGTTGTTCTTCCTTTCTCTCCTTCTATATACTAATTGATCATTAGCAAATCTAGCTTAACAATCCAAATTAGTTCTCCATGGCCAACAACCTTTTAATCTTCCGCCTTATATCTCTATTTTTGATGATGTGATCTAATTAGTAGACCAAAATCTTTTTGTTTTTTGGTCATTTGTCTGACTTTTCTTTTATCAGTCAGAAAACACATGTCCAGGGTTCTATAACTGCCGTTATACCATACAAACGAATATCATTCATCAATTCGGGTTACTAATATCCACATTGTTCACGTATGTATACGATTTTGAAATGAGTCAAATCTTCTTGATTATATAGATCTGGATATCGAGTTAATAGCAGTCGAGCAAGAATTCACCATCTCCATCTGGAAATGCAAGGATCTAAATTCAATGTCAATGTATTCACGTATTAAAGTCAGAAAAGCAGAAGAGGTCTCCAAAGTACAGGTGTTTCTATTACAGTACAGGTACATGTGTATTATATTTACTTCTATAATTTAATATGTAAAGCTATTAGAATCATGAACAACTCTTTTACCTTCTAAGTATTCAATATACTCCTTCCATAGCTTATCACCTTTTCTCAAACAATTTACATCCCCAATCATTATTAATCCATATTTAGCTCTAGTCAAGGCAACATTTAATCTTCTTTCATCTTTCAAAAACCCAACCCTCCCCTGTGTATTGGACCTAACACATGACATAATCATGAAATCTTTTTCCCTACCTTGAAATGCATCTATCGACGCAATCATTACTCCAGAGACAATGTGAATGGTAACTGGTTTCGAATCATTCCTGATATCATCCAAATCCACTTCAACTTTCAATTGTTCATTTTCGGGATTTATAATATCATCTTTAACCAATAATGATGAAATTAAATCTCGTTGCCCAGAATATGGCGTTATGACACCTATGTTTTCCTTTTTAATTCCTTTTTCAATTATGAGATGAACTAAAACTTTTTGAATGTACGAAATCTCATCTGTGTTTGTATATGTGTATCCACTATCTTCGCGAAGTAAATTCCTAACTGATTGTTCCCTAGCTCTCCCTTTTGTATCCCAAAAATATACTGGATTCTCAGGTATACCCGTAATCTTCCTGGCTGAAGAATCAATACCATCCTTCAACGAACCTCCATAAAATCTCATTCTTGGGAATTCACTTATCGCAGGATGCATACGATATTGAGTGTCTAACATATGAGGAGTCTTATATGAACCATTCAATAATACTCTTTCAAATAAAGATGTTGATAAACTAGGAATCAATGAAAAGCAACTCAATTGTCTCTGATCCCCAACAAATACAACCTTATCAACTCCTGAAACAGACAACGGTATTAATGTCGTTGGTTCCGATGATTGTGTAGCTTCGTCCATTATCACTACTGGGAACTTCGCTACTGATTTCAATTGTCCACTACCAGCAACAACAGTAGTGGTGAATATTACTTTAGCCTGCGCTACATGTTGTTTTGTTATTAGGTATTTCTCTTGAGCAAATTTCTTGTATGCTGTAGGACCAATAGAATTACCACGTTTCATATCGTCTATTACTTGCTGATATTTAAGTGGCATGGCATCATATATCTTATGGTGTAAACAGATTGAAGATAATGGGTGTGATCGGTTATATTCTCGCTCTTTTTCAGCGGCAGCAATTCTCAAAATATCTTTGCCATGGCTTGGCAATAATTTTTCAGCAATGTTATCAATGGCAATATTAGATGCAGCAACAACTAATATTGGATATGTATTCAATGAATCTAGTAATTGTAAAATAATTTCAAAAATGGTCGATGTTTTTCCTGTACCGGGCGGTCCTTGTAATACTGTAATTGCATTGTTCAAAACTGATTGAATTGCAATTTTTTGGGAGTCATTTAATGTATCTTTAGTAAATCTTAATCTATTTTTGAAGACTATCTGCTTGATGGGTTCTTTGCCCAATATCATTTTTGTAAAAGCAACATTAGATAGATTGTCCATAGCATACAAGACCCTACTAACAGGTACAGAAGCAGGTAATATTTTCAAGTGTTGAGCATGCATGGACTTTGGTAATGGTTGGTTATTCCATTTATATAATTTAATGACCATTTCAATTACATCTTTTTTTGATCTTTTTTTCTTGCTACTTGCTACTTCATCGACAGTTGCAACATAACCATACCATGGTATTTCATCATTTAAAATTAGAAATATTGCTTGATCTTTGGAAAATGGATTCTTCTTCGATTTTCTTAAATTCGAAGGTACGAACCTATCGAGGATTTGAGCTGCCATTGGTATACTTAGCTTAAATTGATTATTTTTCTTATCTTGATCCTCATACCACTCAATCATTAAATCTTGTGCTTCGATTATATTCGATATATTTGTTAGTTGATCTTCCAAGAACATATTAAAGCTCATTTCTCGAAAATATTCTTCTAATGAATCGTATTTTAATTTTAACTCCGGAGACGGGTGATATTTGGTTATGTAAGATGGGAGAACAAGTTCTTTGCTTTCCAGAGGCGGAGGAGTTTTGTTCCTGTTTCCATTCGAATACTTCTGCAATGTAGATTTCAGTCGATCTACAGGAAACTGATCTTTATCATGTTTCTTTAAATTAGTAGAAGCTTGTACATTCGCAGATGGATACCCTGCTTTCTTTGGATTATGAGCTTTATTATCTTTTCCATTTTTCGTGAATGGTTTAGGATCTGACCCTCTACACTCGGGTATTCTTCTATTGTTAGTAGCCTTGTGAAGTTTGCTTCCTTTCGTGTGCGTGTCTTTGAGTTGGGGAGTCAGCCTACCACTGTTCGATGGACTCAGTTTTGCAGGAGTAATTCTACCACTGACAGGGGGACTTGGTAGTGATGAGAATTGTCTACCATTGGAGCGATTACATGTAGAAGGACTTTGACGGCCGTTTCCTGGGAGACGTGTATTTACAGACAGCTCTTTTCTACTAACGGGGGCGCTTTTTGTAGAATTTGGTTTCGATTTCGTGTTGGATGTAGATCTGGCAGTTGAAACAGATTTTCCAGAAATAGAATTCTTACCACTTGTTGTTGATTTTACAGGCAATTTCTTACCGACTATCGTCGACCCAATTGCTTTAACAGTTGAACCAGATTTTATGGCATTTGCACTTTGTTTAGATTCCACATAATGAATTCGTCTTGCCTCAGCTTCAGGGTCTACTTTTTTGAATCGTCTACCTCTTCCAAGCTTATTAGTAGCTTTCTTTCCTTTTCTCTTTCTTTTGCTCTTAAATTTGGAGGTAATAACTTCCTTAATACCCAATAGTTCCGAGAGAAATCTCTCGTCGTCTTCACTAACAAAATCTATATTTGGGTGCGGGTCCTGTGATAAGCATTTCTTGCATAATATAATCTGATCACTGGCTGTATTCCCCACAAACAAAGTCAGGTCATCTCCACACTTTATACATTCAATGTCTCTAAATTTTAAATATTGATCTAATTTTATGAATAAAGCACCATTGGATAATGTGTATGAAGCACTTGGCGTTTCGCCGTTTTCTTTACTTTCTTTATCTAAGCAAGACTGACACAATAAGGACATATCACTGAAACCATATCTCACTATTGATAATTGATGAATATTTGGATCCGAGCATTCTTCACATTCTAATGTTTCATGTAAACTGTTCAATTTAACTGATTTATGTCTCGCAAATGATAAATGCTTTTGTATTTCTTGGGCATCCAGAAATGTTTCTAAACATGTTAAGCATGTATATGTCTCATTTGACATCTGACTGTTGACTGCGTTATCTAGCGGTGAATATGATGAGCATTGAAGATTCTGCTGTTTTTTTCTTTGCTCTGCCGTTGCAAATACTAGAAACTAATTATTATACATTCACGTGATTAAATACTATTACAATACATGCCATATATATATATTTGAAAGAGGTATTCAGTGGATGTCGACAGTTCCTAAAGTGATCCAATCATTGACATCACCTTCACAAAGTACCAATTTCAAAACTCCACCATCCCATCCAAGACCGTTGTCTTCCAAACCATCAGCATCACAATTGTCGATATTTAAATAATCCGATACTCTCGTCTTGATAGTTCTCCATAATGCATTATCAATAGGCCAAATATTGCTATACACCAATGACAAATGAGGATCGTATTCTTTAGAAGACCATTCTGCAGCTTTATAAGCAGCAGCTCTTTGAATTGTAGAAACGTCAAATTCCTTAATTTGAGCATTTGCATCGCCCGATTTACGTTTTTTCAGCGACCTTCGCTTAACTGTATTACCGTCTGAATCAGTTGTATATAAATGAGGGTTTTGTTTAATATTCTCTTGCTCTATGTCAAAAGGCACAATTACAAATAATTCACGTATTATTCTTGCAAACGAAAGCAAATTTGGATCAGGACGTACTTGAAAATAAAGCTTCTTGAAAAATTTACGTTGACTATTTATCTTACCCAACGTCACCAAATTTGAATGATTCTTAGGTAATGAATTTAGTGCAACTGCACTTGAAGATAATATCCTATCAACATCGTCTCTTGTTTTGTCCGGGTCATCTAAATCTATGCTTATATTTGTAGTGATGGTAATGTGAGGTTCAAATTTAGGAGGTTGACCAGGAAATAACGTATTAACAGAACTCATTAATGTAGTTAATTTATCATGAATTTGGGAATTTGGCTTTGGACATAACCATAACGCAACACCTAATTCTTGATGTGGTTAGTCAAATAAATAACAATCTACTTTATTATATTGCTGTTACATACCCATGATGAATCAATTGGTTAATTTTGTCTCGAAAACGTAGTAGAGGCAACTTGATTGCTTCTCGAAGCTTTTTAATTTTTATTTGTTCTCGCTAAAACACGGTTGAAGATAAATTACGTACATTACATCTATGGTCTGTATAGTATCAATATTTACTAGTCAATACATCTACACCTTCAACAGCAGAAGAATCAACAAACCAACTAATTGAAACACCGCTGGTGATTTCATTAACTAATTTGGAAGGTAATTGACTGGATTTATCAGTAAAAATTTGCTTCAAGATTGGTGCCTTACCAGATCCTTCCGCAACAAACGCAATTGACGACGCATTTTCCAACACTGGGAATGTAACAGTAATTCTTCTTGGTGGTGGTTTCGGGGAATCATTGATATATGAAACTAATTCGGTTCTTTCCTTTAATAGTTGATGGCCTGGGAACAAAGAGCATGTGTGACCGTCAGGCCCACATCCTAAGAGAATGACATCTAATTTCTTTGGTAAAATAGAAGCATATTTAGATGCAATTTCTTTGTCTTTTGATACATCTGCGCCGTCAACTTGACCATCTTTTCCCGTTAAAATTGATTCATCTATAGAGTTCACATTTGGTCTTGTAACTTCTTGGGGTAAACTCTTCAAAACCATTTCATTGAAGAGACCGAAGTTTGAATCTGGGTGATCTAATGGAACTAATCTTTCATCACTAAAATAAACATCCCATTTATCCCATTGAACTTGGGATCCAGCTTCTTTGTTATCAATCAAAGCTTTCTTCAAAACCTTGCCTAAGGACCCCCCGGATAAAGCGATTTTGAACGAACCCTTTGTTTTAATTGCTTCATTTTGATGTTCAATTATATATTTACTAACTGCATTGGCAACGTCAATTGATTCCGAGTAAGCAAAGACTTTGGCAGTCATGGTGTAATTAATGTAATTACTGGATCTAGCGAGAGAAGGAGAGCAACCGAAGCTAAACCTTTTTTTTTCTACCGTTTATATATTTGATAGTTGCGGTAAACCTAACCCAATAGTAATACATTATTAATTTATTTGTTTCAAGTAGACAATACGATGGTCTGTGTTACTAATCTAAATAATGAGAGTACTCTGCACTATCTTTGATCTTGTTATTCATGAATTTTTCCAACTTGTTAGCGTTTTTATAATAAGTGGTCGTATCACCGTTATAAGCACGGCAATTATTAAAAATTAGTCTTGCATCATATAAGAATTGATCAAACGAATCATATTTGTCATTTTCTAATTTCTGTTCCATTGTTGACAAATCCATTGGCTCTTTTATGACTTCATAATAATCAGGTACTTCCTCTTTATTAACTGGTATAGCAAATGGCCAAGCTGACGGGTGATTCTGCATTTCTGAAAATAAGGTAACCATAAAGTTATAATGCGGACCTCTTTTAGGCTTTTGCGCTAATTTGTCCATCTCCTCCAGCCACCCTGCTTCTATTAATCCTGGAATATCCTTAGGATCCAATGTTACATTCTTGTTGGTTTTGAATACTTGTAAGCCAGGTCTCACCACATTTGATTTTGATCTCAGTTTCACTTTTCTCTCTATAGCCGCTTTCTGTAATAATAAAATTTTCCCCAAATCAAGATATCGTACAATCAGTGGTAACATAGAACACTGCATCAATGTACCACCTTCGTAATCTTTAATATACCCCATCCACACTGATTTATCCAATGATATTTCTTTAGTGAAACCTTGTTTCTTGAAATACCCTATTGCATAGTTATCAGCATATGTCAAAAAATACTTTATTGGTGAAGTGGCTCTCACATAGTCTTTTAAATGGTTCATCAAATGGGCACCATATCCTCGAACCTGTTCAGTTGATGAAATAGCACAAAACACAATTTCTGCAAATTCTCGGTTATTAAAAGGGCGATATGTTATACCTCCAACAACAGTTAGCGGCTTCCTTACAACTGCCATTGATAAATGTGATCGATCATAAACCAAACGTGATATATATTCCCTAGGCATTTTAGGTAATTGCTTTTGGAAAATATTTTTTAAACCTGTTAATACTATAAGATTTTCTTTCGTGTTATCATTATTCACCACTCGAAATTCAATCTTGCCTTCTTTTTCTTCAATCACCGATGGCCGCTCTTTGAATGTATATATTTCTCCATCAAAATTGAAGTTTGTTATTCGTTTTCGTTCCTCCTCTGCTTCATCTTCTTCTTCATCCTCCTCTTCCTCCTCCTCCTCCTCATTATCTTCTCTTTCTTCATTCTCTTCGTCGTCATTATCCTCTTCCTCTTTTACTTTAATTCTTACTCCAATCTTGTTTTCTTCTTTGACACTTGTTTCTTTATTTTCTTTTGATTCTATTTTTATCTTCTTATTTAGTGGTACATCATCATCTTCTTCATCTTCTGATTTAACAGATGCAGCTCTTTTTCTGTCTACCATTTGATAAATTAATGCTGTGTAGCAGTAATACGTTTCAATTGATCTTGATCGGTTGTTTATCCCCTTGGAACAAACAGAACAAAATGAAGCCTATTCTGCAGAACCCTCGTAGAAATTTGGCACGTGATTGAACAAATTCCGGTGTATGAGGGAGATGAGTTCAACTGGAAAAAATTTAGAATGATTTTAATAAATTACTAATAGGCTTCTTTATTCATTATCAAATCGATTACCATGTCAAATTATACTCAAATGAATCCTACTAATCAAGGCGGGGGGGTACAAGTAGCAACAGTATTGTGTTGTAATTGTGGTGTCCCTATGGATGGTAGTCTGGGTTTAGTAATGTGTTATGATTGTATCAAGTTGAATGTTGACATTACAGAAGGTATACCAAGGGAAGCAAATGTATCTTTTTGTAGAAACTGTGAAAGGTTTTTACAACCCCCACAACAATGGGTCAGAGCAGAATTAGAAAGTCGTGAGCTATTAGCATTATGTCTAAGAAGATTAAAAGGTTTAAATAAGGTAAGATTGGTGGATGCATCATTTATATGGACAGAACCCCATTCGCGTAGAATTAGAGTCAAGCTAACTGTCCAAGGTGAAGCAATGGCTAATACTATTGTACAGCAAACTTTCGAAGTTGAATATGTTGTTATTGCCATGCAATGCCCAGATTGTGCAAAGAGTTATACCACAAATACTTGGCGAGCAACAGTTCAAATTAGACAAAAAGTTCCGCATAAAAGAACTTTCTTGTACTTGGAGCAATTGATTTTAAAACATAATGCACATATGGATACCGTATCAATTCAAGAAACAAAGGATGGACTAGATTTTTTTTACTCACAAAAGAATCATGGTGCAAAAATGGTTGATTTTTTAACTGCTGTAGCTCCTATTAAGATTAAAAAGTCGGAGGAATTAGTTAGTATGGACATACATTCAGGCTCATCAAGCTATAAATTCTCATATTCTGTTGAAATTGCACCAATATGTCGTGATGATTTAGTTGTATTACCAAAGAAATTAGCACATTCAATGGGAAATATATCACGTTTAGTGTTGTGCAATAAAGTCAATAATGCTATTCAATTCATTGATCCAAATACCTTACAAACTGCAGATTTATCGTCACAAATATATTGGAGATCACCCTTCCCCTCATTGTTGGATGTTACCCAATTAATTGAGTTTATTGTATTGGACGTGGAACCAACTGGGGATATCAAAGGTAAACATGTATTGGCAGATATTGAGGTAAGTCGTGCTAGTGATCTTGGCTCAAATGACCAAACATATTATGTAAGAAGTCATTTAGGTGCAATTTTACACCCTGGTGATTCTTGCTTGGGATATTATTTAACCAATACAAATATTAATTCGGAATTATGGGATACGTTAGATACAGACAACACCCCCGAAGTGGTCATAGTTAAGAAGCATTATGCAAGAAAATCTAAGAAGTCCAAGAACAGAAAATGGAAGCTTAAGAGAATGGCGAGAGAACATAATGATATAGTTGCAAATGACGATTCAAGACAAGCAAGACAAGAACAAGAAAGAGCTGAAAGGGACTATGAATTATTCTTACAAGAATTAGAAGAGGATGAAGAATTGAGACAAGCAATCAATTTATATAAGACCGGTCAACCACAAGGGCATACAGAACTTGATGACATTGATGAAGATGATGAAGACGCTCCACAGATTGGTATTGACGAATTATTAGACGAATTGGACGAATTGGCACTTGATGATAGACCAAATAATGAATAAGCTTATATAGTTTGGCAACTCTTTTATCTAGAAATACACACTCGGTATTGTATTTTCGCACTCAGAAACAATATCACAGATAGGTAACCCACACAATCACTGTATCACAATCAACACACCGGAATGGTTATTATGAAACATACCAAACATATACCTACTCACTCCTTTGTTGAATCATCATTTTTCACAAAATTATCTCAATTGAAGCTAGATATATTCAAGTTAGATTCTTCTGCACGGCAAATTACGGCGTTTTTGCCACATCCTTATAAGCTAAATAGATTTAATGACGAGCCTATTTTGAATTTAGATGGAGATAGCTTTGAGGATAAAAGAGAAGACAGGTCCAAGATCTATATCCAGGGTGAAATACTTAATTTAAATACAATTGAGGAATTTAAGAAATTGGATAAGCAACAGCAATTGCATGAGTGGGGTAATGCGGTATATCAAGATATAATAAAGTACGATACTTTGGGATATGAGATATTCAATCGCTTTTATGTTTTGAGTTACTCTGATTTGAAAAAATACAAGTTTTATTATTGGGTTGCATACCCTGTATTAAGTAGCAATTGGATAATCGAGGAGGAGGAGAATGTGTCAAAAGAGATAATAGATGTGATAGAGGAGGAACTAGATAAGACTTATCATCAGTTTTATCAATTAGATAGCGAAAAGCTTTACAAATCTATTAGTTTATCCAGAGATCACGTATTTGTATTTGTGGATTCATGCTTGAATAAAGATAGAAAGTCATCAGCTCAAGTGAAGAATTATTTGTACTTGCTTGCTCATAAGGGATTCAAAAAGATCGACTTGATAACGTATCACCATGATGGCTCATCTTTCCAACAAATGCTCAAGCTTGACTCATTTGAAGATCCTCCAAAAGTAACCGGCTGGGAAAGAACAAATCAAGGAAAGCTAAGTCCAAAATTAGCTGATTTAGGTTCATTAATTAACCCTAATCAATTAGCCGAACAGGCTGTGGATCTAAATTTAAAATTAATGAAATGGAGAGTTGCCCCGGACTTAAATTTGGAGATCATAAGACAGCAAAAAGTATTATTACTTGGTGCCGGGACATTGGGTAGCTACGTAGCGAGAGCTTTACTAGGCTGGGGAGTGCGGAATATTACATTTGTGGATAATGGGAGAGTCTCGTATTCAAATCCAGTACGACAGTCACTATTTGCTTTTAAGGACTGTTTTAGTGATAACGGTCAAGGTGAATATAAAGCAGCTATGGCAGCCGAAAGTTTGAAGCAGATATTTCCCGGCGTCAATTCGCATGGAGTAAATCTAGAAATTCCTATGATTGGTCATCCTGTGGCCGATGAACCTATGCAAAAAGCGAATTATGAAACGTTATCAGAATTATTTGACAAGAATGACATTATTTTCCTTTTGATGGATTCAAGAGAGTCAAGATGGTTACCGACTGTAATGGGTACAGCAAAAGATAAAATTGTAATAAATGCAGCGTTAGGTTTCGACAGCTATTTAGTGATGAGGCATGGTAGTATTGGCCAAAAACAACGGCTAGGTTGCTATTATTGTAATGATGTGGTTGCCCCCGGTGATAGTATATCAGATAGTACGTTAGATCAAATGTGCACAGTTACAAGGCCAGGTGGGTCATTAATAGCATCTTCAATAGCTGTTGAGTTATTAATCTCTATTTTACAACATCCCGAAAAGCAATTAGCACATCATGAAGAAAATACCAGATTTGGAAGTATACCCCATCAGATTAGAGGGTTTCTAAATAACTTTCAGCAAATCAAATTATATGCTCCAAACTATAATAATTGTTCTGGTTGTTCAGATAAAGTTATTGAAGGATTCAATAAGAACGGTTGGGATTTTATAAAGAAATGTTTGAATGACTCTCAATATTTGGAAGATATTTGTGGATTAACTGAAATAAAAGAGGCCGCTGAATTAGCTACTGAGCAATTGCTCAACGACATGTCACTAGAAGACGAGTTTGAAAAAGGAATTGAAGGTAAAGAAGGAGCAGAAGAAGATTTCGAATGGTTAAGTTGATTGTCGTGGTGAGACAAAGAATTATCAAATGTTAGGAAATTGTAACAACGCGCTCAAAAATAAACAAACACCGATAAAAAAAACATAAACAGACACATAAATCATATTAAATACACACACCCTTGCAACGAATTCTATAACTCTATGAATACATTTTCACCATCACAGACGAACAGACTACAAGAACGTTTTCATGTTTTAGAAAGCAAAAGTAATAGCCAACTGCCATTACGACAATTTCAACAATCTCCCATACAACACCACAATGCATCGTATCCGCAACCATTACAGTCATCTGAACTTCCTCCACATCAGAGAGATTATGTTACTCTTAATGAAAATGATGACAGACCTGACATAGCTTCTTCATGTGTAATAGACTTGTCCATAGACAAGACTATAAAAATACAAGGTGCATTATTGAGTGAAATAAGTGATCTCAAGATTCAACAAGCACTAATCATAAGAGAGTTAATATTTACACTACTTGGGTATGAAGGATATTATATACAATATGGAAAGAAATATGATAGATTATCGCTAAATAGTTTAATCGAAGGTCCTGATTATAAGATTGCCAAAAATTTAGATATAAGCTTAAAAGTAATTACCAAAAAAATGGTGAAATTTGGCAAGTATTATAGCGGATTGAGGGCTTTCATTCAGTATTATGATTGTGAAAAGTACGGGAAAATAGTCCAGAAATTTTGCTGTTGTATAAGCGAGTTTCTAACTACGTATAAACAAGTCATATTAAAAATTGAGCAGGAGTTTAAATTTAACCTAAATTTTAACTTGAACATGTGTGATCAAATATTACACCAGGAAATCTCAAATAAAATAACCCACTTTTATCAAATTGCCTTAGAAATCCATAAAATTACGGAGGAAAGAATACAGTTATCGCAAAGAGAACTATTGGGAAATTTTGAAGAAGCAGTCATTGCACAAGTGGGTTTCAATGTCAATCCGAACCTTTTTTTTGAAAAATGTGACTGTTGTAAAGGTGGACTTGTCTTACAAATTATACAGAAAAGAATGGTTTATTATAAAGGTGATCCTATATCGTTGAACTTTTTGACTAATCTTTTTGATACAGTGAGCGCAGATTATATTACAATGCTAAACCAATGGCTAACCGATGGGGTGATAGATGATCCATTTGATGAATTTATGATTCGTAAGAAAAAAGTGCCTACTTCATTTATTGAGATTTTTCAAAATAAGAGCGAGTATTACTGGAATGAATTGTTTTTAATAAAAGCGGATGGTTTGTTAGATCAATTTAAAAATAGCCGAATACAGCAGAAGATATTGAATACGGGAAAATACTTGAACATCTTCAAAAAGTGTACTGGTTTACATAATTTCGAAGATTTACAGGAAAGGTTGCAGAATATCAACAGTTTAACTGCGCCTGATTTGGAATTGAAAATTGATGAATTTTATCAAAGAGCAAATAAGATGCTAATGAAGTTGCTTTTTGAAGGTTATAATTTCCAAGGCGTAATTGATGTTTATCAGTCCTTCTTTTTATTTGATAATTCTTTTAAAATTGATAATTTTATCGAGATGGCTTTCCACGAATTGAGAAGAAACAAGTTTAAGATTTCGGTGTCAAGGCTACAGAAACAATACGATGAGATTTTCAAAATTAAGAAGGAAAACAAGGTGGGTACAAGACCATCTATATATGATATTCTTCAAGAAAGTCAAAAATTTTCCATTAGTTCGGACTCACTTTATAAAGTAGCTGAAGAACTTATGGAGAAGAACCTGGACTATTCGATAGCCGATTATAATGTCCGCGGCTGGTTTCATAAAGCACCTAAACAAGGTAATATAGATTGTCTGCCTCTGAGAGTTCCACTGACAGCAAGTTCACAACGTGAGCCAATAATTGACGGGAGAGATGACACTACAATATCGAGCATTGATTTAACTGTACCTTTACCATTTCCGCTAAATCTAGTAATGAATCAACAAGTTTCATATCAATACGAAATAATGTTCAAATTATTAGTCAACATCAAGTTTATCAGCAAATATGGCGAGTTTAATTGGAAAGAAATCAATCATTCTAAAATATGGAAACACGCCGGATTTGAACCAAGAATAAAAAAGTGGATTCTCAGATGTCGAATGTTACATTCACGTATAAGATGCTTTATTAATGAGGTGCAAACTTATATCTTATACGATGTGATTGACGATAATTATGCGGAGATTAAATCTTTATTGAAAGAGACTAAAAAGAATTTGGTTAAGAATGAGTTAGGGTCAGATATAAATCACGAGAATCAAATTTTCAATGCTACATTATTAGGTACTTACAACAGTAATTCAATTTTTGATACCCAGATTTATAATAAACGTAAAACGACATCAGCATCTTCTTCTTCATCACCAGCCAAGGGTTTGTTAACAGTGGATAAATTGATATCAAGATTGTTAAATTATTCAACCACGTTATTGAATGATTCGTTAATCACTAGACACGAGTCGTTGAATCAGTTAAAGCAAATGTTTGAATTCATTATACAGTTTAACAATTTCACTGTTCAATTTAAGAAAGTACTAATCCTATTGAATCGTGAGTTATTCGATAAATTCTCAAAAGAGTATCCAGACAAATTCAATAAACCAATGGATGACGAGCTGATTGATAAAAGATTTTCAAATCTAAGTGATACATTTTTGATTCAGTATGAGTTATTTGGTGAACATCTTGCCAAATTTCTAATCACAATCAAGACATTAGGAAAAAGTGAAAATAGAGGATTATTGGAATTGAGTGATAGATTGGAACTTTGTTTCCCTGAATAGCATGTATTATTATGTTTGTATTATACATTATTATATATATATTTATTCTAGCTTATAACGGCATCCTCATCAGTAGCTCGTTCATTCAACACTTTTATAATGGCATCAGTTTTTTCATCATCGTAAATCTGGAATCCACCATCAACGGTAACACTAGCCAATTGAGCATTCTTACAATCTAATTTCTCCTCCATGACCTGTTTCAAAACCTTCAAAGCCAACAATTCAGCATCTTGCAAACTCAATGACTTATGGTACTCGTTATTCAATTCCGCCTGAGCACCTTCGCTTCCCGAGCCAATTGCCTTTGCATCATATCTGTAGAAGGTTCCTGAAGGTTCTGCATGGTACAACTGGGGGCCTTTGTCCTTATCGAAACCAGCAATCAACAACGCTACACCGAAGGGTCTCGACATCAATCTCTTTTCACCGCCCGCGCCCTCCCCGAACCGCAACGCCAAGTCACACACGCTCTGGGTCAAACTTTCAACCCCGATGTCCTCGTCGTAGTACAAATTGTGCGTTAAGCTGGACACTCTCGCGTGGTCGATCATTGACCTGGCGTCCGCTGTCAACCCGGACATGGCGCACCCAATGTGATGGTCAATCTCCACAATCTTCTCGATGGATGAGGACTCCAACAAGGACGAAGTGACACGTTTCTCGACGCCCAATATGACACCCTCGCTCGTGGATATGCCAATGGCTGTTGACCCCAACTTGATTGCTTCAAGGGAGTACTCAACTTGGAATAATCTGCCCTCGGGAGAAAACGTGGATACCCCACGATCATATTCGCTTCTTGTCAAAAACATTTGTATTATAATGTGAAATTCGAATTCGTGATACTGATGTGATCAAGGCTAATTGTGAAAACGTATGAGGTAGGTAAAAATTTGTAGTCAATGGCCCACGAAGTTGTAAATAGTTTACTATATGTATGTGCAGTTGGTTTGTTTGGTGGCAAGACAAGGTTTTTTTCTAACAGTTGAAAATTGTAAAAATGTACACTACATTACCATACTCTAGTCTAACATTGAGGGATCGTATTTAATGCATAGTAAATGTATATTTACCGAATAAAGAAATCCAGTAATAGAGTAAAAGTATTCTATGAATTTTAAAAACTAACAAAGAACGTTATTTAGTTTAATTTTGGAGCTAAAGCAACAATCTTTTCAGCAGCTGGGTCTAAATCTTCAAATGCGTATAATTTCAAACCAGAATTATCAATCAATTCTTTAGCTTCAGCCATATTAGTACCTTGCAATCTAACAACAACTGGAATATCTAAGTTGAAGTTTTTGGTAGCAGCAATTAAACCTTGAGCGACGTAATCACATCTGACAATACCACCGAAAATATTAACGAAAATACCATTAACTTTTTTATCAGATAAAATCAATTCGAAAGCTTTTTCAATGGTTTCTGGGGTAGCAGTACCACCGCAGTCTAAAAAGTTGGCAGGTTCACCTCCGTATAATTTGATAATGTCCATAGTGGCCATAGCTAAACCAGCACCGTTAACAATATTAGCAATGTTACCATCTAATTTAATGAAATTCAAACCGTATTTACTGGCTTCACTTTCTTGTGGATCTTCTTGGGTTGGGTCTCTCCATGAGAAAACTTCTTCTTGACGGAATGAGGCGTTATCATCAAAACCTAATTTAGCATCCATAGCTAAAACCTTGTGGTCTGGGGTTTCAGATAATGGGTTAATTTCAACTTGGGTACAATCACGTTCAATAAAACATTTGTATAAACCTTGAATAGTTTTGGCAGCTTCTGGGATGGCATCTTTAGTAAAGCCTAATACCGAAGCGATGTCGGTGGCCAATTTATCGGACACACCTTCTTCTAATGGGACTGGGAAGGTTTTAATAGCAGATGGGTCTTTGGCAGCAACACCTTCAATATCCATACCACCTTGAGATGAAGCAACAATCATTGGAGTCTGTTTAGCTCTATCCATTAAAATGGCAACATAAGCTTCAGAAGAGGCATCTCTTCTCTCGACAATATAAACAGCAGTAACTTCCTTACCTGCAGCGCCAGTTTGTTTAGTGATTAATTTATGACCCAACATCTGGCTAGCTAAATCCCTAGCTTCTTCTGCTGATGAGATTAATTTGACACCACCTTGCAACCCAGAATCAAAATGACCCTTACCACGACCACCAGTTAAAGCTTGAGCTTTAATAACTAATTCGTTGGTACCTAATTTTTTAGCGGCTGCATAAGCTCCTTCAGCGGTGGTGGCTGGATAACCTTTTGGAATTGGAACACCGTATTGACTCAATAAAGCAGCGGAACGGTATTCATGTAAAGATAAAAATCTCTTTTGTTGAGCAGCAGACTAAAATGGGGGGCAACCAGTTAGTATACCAAGCACTAGGTGATAAACTGTCCAATGACTTATAGAATTGAATCGTGTTGAATCGTGTTGATTTGTGTTGATTTGTGTTGGTTTGGGTTGACTTGTGTTGATTTGTTTTGGGTTGTACAGCGTTGTACTGAGTTGCGTTGAATGGGGTCGATTGCGTCGATCTGCGTCGATCTGCGTCGAATTGCGTTGAATTGCGTCGTCTTAAGAATGAAAAATCCTCAGCCAAATGGTAGGTTATAAAGGGAAAACTAGAAGAAGAGAAAAAAAACAGGCAAAAGGCAAAATCGGAAATCGGTTCAAAATATGCCAACAGATTTGAAAAAAAAAACAACCAGGGAACTCATTCTTGTACGTGATGTGATGTGACGTGCTGTGGTGACTATTGATAATTGGAACAGAGGTATGGATCAAAAGTAATTGAATTGATGGAGTTGCTGTGTCGGTTGAGAACTGTACAACCCGAGTGGGTTAAACCTTCTGCGTAAATCCTCTTGCATATCTGAGGGTGTAGACGTTGAACTATTCTAATTCTGATATAAACACTGAATTCATGGATTGCACTAGGACAATATAAGAAACTTAACATACTCTTGAAATACGGGCAACGGATCTTGACAACATTGTTATATTCTGTTTACCTTGTTGTGTATAAGAATGGGGAATAGATATATCAGGAAAGGTGTTTAATACTTAGAGAGAAAAACAACGAAGAGAGAGAAGTGAAAAGAGATATGAAAAATGTCGAACTGAAAACATAAATATTTAATACTTGATGCCTAATATTTAATACATAATATTTGATAATAATATTTAATACTCAATAAATGCGTTTAAATTTTTTCTGTTCCTGTCGTACTTCTTCTGGTTGGCTAAAACACAACAAAATTATCTTGACTCTACGCAGCTCTGCAGTGCTCTACACTGCTCCATACTGCTCTGTTCTATTCTGGCAACTACAGCTGTTACTTCCGTCGCCTGTTGGTGGTGCTGGCTTTACAAGAGTTAGACGCTGATGCCTGCTTTCACCTAGTATCAACTTGTCCTGAGCATATTAGTACCTCTCCAACCACCGCATTGGAAACAGCGTCACTCCCGGTTTTTTACCGTACTGCATAGTACATACATACATACATTACATACTTCAATATATGCGTGTTAGTGTGTGTCAAGAACGAAAAAAAAATGTACCCCTCTTTTCTTCTCTGAAATGGAGTATTGGTGAAATCTTGTATTCCTGTAATTTCCGGGTTCGACGAGTTAAAGGGACCGCCATACAACGATGACAGTGCTCTTACTCGTTGATCTAACCGCTGGCGATATATACGCCATCTTGTACAGAATAAAGAAAAACTTCCTTCGGAACTAACTGTCATCCATGCATCCTCCCAGTGACACAGTCACGATCGCGATCACGATCACGATCATGATCATTTGATATATTTGTATCTTATTTCCTGGCTGTCAAGTGTTTTAGTGGTTTCTGTCGTAACCCTTTTCTACCTCTACGTGTCTTTTTACTCAGGCAAGTGACTGAGAAGAAGTTGTGTTTGTAATTCTGTCTCTTTGAAACGGCAGCGCCTTCGTCAGCAAGTTTCTTTTTAAGAATTCATTGATTTTACAGTGTTGGCTCTCTGTTTGGGGTCAAATCAACCCGGTGCTGTTAAAACGCAATAGCCTTGTTGTAAACCACATGAAATACAATGAGGATCAGTCTCAAAAACTACTATCCCTGTGATCTTAACATCCTGAATTGAAAGCCATATTTCTCCTACGTGAAATAGCTCCTCCCAGTGGTCTTATTCTATTCAAACCCGGGTATTCAGTCGTTGAGCAGAATGTGTAATTGTGCATCTTCCTACAGACACTAGATCAAACAAAAAAAAATATTTATTGCAACATCGAACCTCATCTCCAGGTCTATCACACATGCCAAAGCCAAAAACAATAAAACCATCATACGAAGTAGACTCAGAAGATGAACAATCATACGGACTGAACAACTCCGTGGATGAAGAAGGAGAACAAGAGCCAGAACAGGAGGAAGATTATGACAATGGTGATAATGTTGATGATGAGCTTTCTAAAATTTCATTTGGGATATTAAAAAAAGCACATTCAAAACTACTGAAACAATCACAAGGTGAAGATGAAGAAGAAGATGATGATAATCTTTTTGATCCGGAATCCAATTCCGACTCGGACTCTGCGCCTGAGGAAACTGGCACCAGAGTTGTACATAAGAAAAAGAATAAGCACGCACCTGCCGAATCATCATCTAAGCGACCCGTTAGTCGAATTCGAGATATACCTGGGTTACCGCCACGAAAATCGCAGACTTTGCATTCAGATTTTCGTTTTGATGCCGCTTTTGGCAAGGCAGATTTGGCACAAACAAGAAAGAACTATGCGTTCTTGGATGATTACCGAAGACAGGAGATTGCGACTATGGAAAGCATGTTGAAAGATAAAAAGAATCACTTGCAAGAAAATGAAAAGGAGGAAATCCGACTCAAGTTGCAATCGCTAAAGTCTAGATTGGATACTTTGAAGAATCGAGATTTGGAGAATTCGATCTTGAAAGAGTACAAAAAGAAGCAAATGCAGAATGTGAAGGAGGGTAAATCAAACCAGCCATACTTTCTCAAGCGTAGTGAAAAGAGAAAGATACTACAAAAGGCAAAGTTTGACTCTATGAAGCCTAAACAAAGAGAAAAAGTGATGGAAAGAAAGAGAAAAAAGAGATTGGGCAAAGAGTTCAGGCAATTGCAATTCAGACCGAATCAGTTATAGAAGTATTTTATTTATGCGTGTATTTCAATAAACAGTAAATTAAAAGGCTAATTCTATAAACTAAGCATAAAAAAAGGTAAAAAGAGAATGATTAAGACTATATGACAAGATTGAAAGGAAGAAACAAGTAACAAAGAAAAAGACAAAGAAAAAAACGTTACTCAAGTAATCCAAAGGGGGGGGGGAAGCAAGTTAAGGCTATTGCTTATTCTCGTGAGATATCCAATCTTCCCAACTACCGAGGTAATTACCTCTCTTTTTATAACCAAAAGTACTAGCTAATTCTTCGGCAGCAGTAGACCTAACACCACCAAGACAATAGAATATCAATTCTTGATCAGCGTTGGGTTTGGCAAAGCCAAAACTCTCTTGGAACTCATCTTCATTCAAATCTAACGCACCGGGGCTACTCTTGAAGGGAATATTTATTGCTCCTGGAATATGGCCATCGCTGAATTCAACGGGTTCTCTAACATCAACAAGAATCGAGTTTGGATGTTCCTGGGGGTTCGATGCCACCTCTTTGACCTCTTCATAATTGTATATTTTGGCCTCGGGAGATTCAGTCAATACACTATAAAATTTGATGCCTTGAGCCGTCCTGAAAGGATTGATTTTCCTGGCATGAAACAATTGTGGCGCTTTGTATGATAGCAAACGTGCTGAGTTTGAGGATATAATTGATGATGACTGTTTTATGACCGTTGCTCTTATAACCGGAGCGGTTACTCTTAATGATCTAAATGTGTACATTCTAAATTATGTTGTATATATCAATGTATATATGTGGAAAAAGCGACTATGTAGAATGAGTACGACGAGATTTCAAATTAGACCAATGGTGCGACAACAGAGGTTTCTGAATGTAATTAATGGCTTGCTGGGTGCGGTGATGGGGTGGTTGGTTGCTTTGATTGACGTGGGAACTTAGCTATCAATTTACTAATCAGGTTGAAGAAGAGAAAAAATTTTTTGTTTTGCTCTTGATTAAATCTAGAAGTTGAAACTGCTGTTTTGATGGTTCAATATTAGTGTTATTATTATGCCGCACAATGATGTTTGTCTTTCATTTCCTATTTTCTCCAGGACTTGACGAACAAACCAGTAAGAAAACGATTGTTAAAGTAAAGTACTCCACCAGTAGTATTTACAACAACCGTTGATTGATCAAGAACTCTATTGACTGTATATTAAAACGTGTTGAAACCTTATATGTATATAAATCACAAGCAAACAAACAAACAACAAACAAACAATATCTAGATTATAAAACAAAATGTAATACTAAAAAAAAAATAATCATTCATGCACTCATTAAAACTGTGTTGAGAAAGTTTTATGACAAAATCAACCAAAGCCTCTTTAGAACAACCCATCAATTTCACCATCTTCGTTGACTTCAACATTCATGAATCCACAATGAGTTGGTAAGCCAGGAATGGTTTGGATTTCAGCCGCTAAGGCGTACAAATACCCGGCACCGATCGATGCTCTAACATCTCTAATTGGGAATTTGAATCCAGTTGGAACCCCTTTCAAGTTTGCATCATGAGACAAAGAATATTGGGTTTTGGCGATACAAATTGGTAATTTACCAAACCCTTGTTTTGTGTAGAGATCAATTTTCTTTTGGGCCTCTGGTAAAAATTCAACTTCTCCCGCGCCATACATTTCTTTGGCAATGGTTGAAATTTTGTCTTCCACCGATGGCTCTAATCCATACAAAAAGCGGAAATTCTTATCTGGGGAGTTTGCAGCTTCAATTACTCCCTTGGCCAAACCAATTGCACCTTTACCACCTTCTTCCCAATGGTTGGAAACAATGGCATCGGCAGCACCTGCTTTTAATGCCTCTTGTCTAATAACCTCGTGCTCTCTATCCGAATCGGAGCTCATTTTATTTATGGCAACAACAACAGGTAATCCATAACTCTTAGCATTAGAAATATGCTTTGCTAAATTAGAACATCCAGCTCTCAACAATTCTACATTTTCTTGAGTGTATTCGGGAGCTAATGGAGCACCAGCCTTAACTTCGGGACCACCACCATGGACTTTCAATGCACGAACAGTGGCAACAATAACAATAACATCCGGAACTAAGCCGGAAGATCTACATTTAATATTTATAAATCTTTCACCACCCATTGTGAAATCAAAGCCCGCTTCAGTGACAACATAGCCTTCTTGTTCCTTTCTCTCTTCGGCTGATAAATCAGGGGAAGTACCTGCTAATTTTAATGCCATTTTGTCGGCCAAAATAGATGATGCACCAATTGAAATATTTGCAAAAGGACCAGCATGGACAAATACGGGCGTACCCTCTAAAGTTTGCATGATATTTGGTTTGATGGCATCTTTCAATAACGCAGTTAATGCTCCAGCACATCCAATATCTTCACAGGTAATTGGAACACCCGCTTTGGAAGAACCGATGACCATTCTACCTAATCTTTCTCTCATATCTGCTAGCGAATTTGCTAATGCCAAAATAGCCATACATTCAGATGCGACTGTGATATCAAATCCAGTAGCTCTTGTGAATCCTTTTTCAGTGGGTGCCTCACCTACAGTAATTCCTCTTAAGAATCTGTCGTTACAATCAACAACTCTTCTCCATGTAATTGATTCAGGATCAATATCTAATCTAGCAAATGCTGTGATTTCTTCAGGAGTTAAATCATTAGGATCAGTCTTATCAATGCCAAGTTTTTTCAATCTTCTTAGCATTGATGGGGTAAATTTCCTGACACCCTTTTTCTCTGGCACTAATCGCCTATATAATGGACCATCCTTTTGGGTATTCTCATGGAACATTCTAGTGTCAATTGCTGCAGCTAATAAGTTGTTAGCCATAGTAATGGCATGAATATCACCCGTGACATGCATGTTAAATTCATCCATAGGAATGACTTGTGAATAACCACCTCCAGCAGCACCACCTTTAATACCGAATGTTGGACCCATTGAAGGTTGTCTAACATTAGCAAACACATTCTTATTTAAATGAGCACCTAATGCTTGAGCTAAACCAACAGTGGTAGTTGATTTACCTTCACCAAGTGGAGTTGGAGTGATACCGGTGACTAGAACATATTTACCATTCTGCTTATTATGTAAACGCTTTAAAATGTCGAGTGAGACTTTTGCCTTGTAAAAGCCAAAAGGCTCTAATTCTGAGTCCAAGATACCAGATTCTTCAGCAACTTGAGTAATTCTTTTGGGTTGTTGAGCACGAGAGATTTCAAAGTCTGAAGGAACTGGCTTTTGTAAATTTAATTTTAAAGGATTTGTAAATTTTAGGGTTTCATTATTTGCCTTGTAATGCCTTTTAGCAGCAATCACAACATTTTTCAAAAGACAAGCAACGGTCATTGGACCAACACCACCAGGAACTGGAGTGATTAATTCAACTTTTTCCTTTGCTGAATCGAAATCAACATCCCCGACCATTCTTTGACCTGACTTTTTAGTAGAATCGGGAATGAAATTGGTACCTACATCAATAACAACTGCGCCTTCTTTTAACCAATCACCTTTAACAAAGCAAGGTTGACCAATCGCTGCTACTACAATATCTGCATCACTGAGATATTTTTCAAGATGGTCTAATGGAGTTCTAGAATGAACAATAGTAACATTCGCATTTGCATTAGTTAACAAGTTGGCGGCTGGCTTACCAACGATATCAGATCTACCCAATACAACCGCATTCTTACCTTCAATTTCAACTCCTGAAGTCTGTAATAAATGCATTATACCTTTAGGAGTACATGGTAAAAACAATGGTCTCCCCCCTTTTTTAGCTAATTCTCCAACATTAAAAGGACCAAATCCATCAACATCTTTATCAGCCAATACAGAATCGGTAACTTTTGTTTCATCAATATGAGAAGGTAATGGTAATTGAACTAAGATTCCATCAACATCTAAAGAGTTGTTCAATTTTGCAACTTGATTCAACAATTCAAATTCTGAGATATCTTCCGGTAACTTGATGATTTCGCAATCTATCGAAGCTTCTTTACTTGCTTTCAATTTCATCTTGACGTAAGTGGAAGAATCCGGTCTATCACCGACTTGAATAATGGACAATTTGGGTTTAAAATCTGGATGTTTTAATTGAAATTGAGCAATTTCATCATGGATATTGGTACGAAGTTCTAAGGCGATGGCTTTACCATCAATGAGTTGAGCGACCATCTCGTTGATTGGTTTAAGAAAAAGAAAAGGAAGAATAGCTAGATAATACAAGGGGTTGTATGTTTGCTCTTTTTAGACCACTCTTTCTCGTGGGGTGCTGAAACTGAGTGAAAAATTTTATCAATCAACAAAGTACAAAAGAGGAAAAATAGAAATTATTGACTCTGGTTCTATTTGACATACCAACAAGTACACAAAAGTAAAGCTATTGATATTATATGAGAGGTTCAGTTACCTTACTTCAATAGCTCTTTTTGCTGTTGTGATCTACCAAATGTATTGTAATAAATATTTTGTACGTGCAAGGTCACTTCCCTATTTAGCAGATGGAGCCTGTTATCTTCGTTTATCTCGCGGAGTCAAATCCCACGCACTTGTCGCGCTTGCCGCAAAAGAACAATACCATGATTCAACCATCATATGACTCAATATCATCAACACCGACTGATGGGATATTATATTTCCTATTGATTCCATGTAACGCATCCCCTGGACCTAGGTTATAGAGCTTTTCAAGACCAGAATCCTCAAGCAATCTCATCGATTTGAACCATTGAACAGGTTGATAATTTGCCTGTAAAGTATTATAAATTGACGTGTTAGCGTCTGTGGAAATCTCTCCATTCAAGTTGGATATTATAGGTATCTTTTGTCGACTTAATTGACCCTTTACAAACAGGGACAATTCTGGTACGATTTGTTTCAATCCCTCACTATGGAATGGTATTGAAACGGGTAGTTTGACTGCCTTAACTAGTGCTAGTTTATTTGCCTTGCGCAAATTATTCACAAATTGATCCAACTTATCCAACTCTCCTGATAAAACCAACTGGTAACTAGAATTGATATTTCCCAACACATTGCACTCTTTAGCTAACGACATCACTTGCTCAAAAAACTTTGGTTTGATCAATAATACAACCATTCCATGGGCTCTTTCATTTTTAAACAATTCTTCCATTAGTTGACCTCTCTTTCTGACTAATTGTAATGCGATCGGAAAATCCAATATACCACTCATTACAAGTGCTGTATATTCACCTAAGGAATGTCCTAACAAATACAGCGCATTATCAACTAATGAAAACCCCGTTACTTTAACAATTAATTTCAGTATAATATAAGTAGATGCTAGAATTGCTGGCTGAGCATTCGATGTTTTACTTAACCAAGCTCTAGCCTCGCTTTCTGGTTTTGCAAATAAATGAGATGAGAATTTCTCATTTAAAGTTGAATCTATTTCCTCAAGATACGGTTGATATAAATGCTGATATTTTTTGTTCAACTCTAATAAACCATTTCTGTAAAACCCTTGTCCTGGACAAGTTATTGCGTATTTATGAAGAGATCTTATCAATTGAACTGTTCTCATAATTGTTATCGGGCTACCTCTACAGTGGTTTTTCCTCCTTTCTTTTTTCGCAAGTTTTCTGATGAACGAACACCACCAACAAACATTAATTCGACAATCTACGTCGAAGAATTTCGAATAAGAAAGATTTGAAGGTCATTTCAATGAGAAATAATACATACTTATCCAACGAGAATTCAATTTTCAACATGAATTGTCGTGGTGTATCTTTAGATAATCGGAACCAGCTGAAGAGCAAGAACGTGTTCGACCTGAGACGTAGTGAAATCAGCTAAAGCATTACAGGTTAATTCAACGGCTTGGTGGCTTCATTGGTATCTTTCATCTGATAACAATCATATTTATAGTGATAAATTACCTTTTTGAGTAAAGTATATGGCATTTCAGATGTGGTCAAGGAATCACGCATTTTCATATTGATTACTCGGGCGTCGCTAAGAAAACAAATGGAACGCGAAATCTATGTTTTCGTTGGTGTTTGGTTTGTTTTGTTTATCCTCGTGCCAGCTTTTTTCTTTTTATCTGAGTGAAATTCCAGTCACTCGCATTTTTTTTCCAATCCGGTTTGATCGCCCCCTCACAATGCCCACCTACTTGTATGATCGAATTATTGTGCGATTAGCTAATTCCACTAATTCCCTCAAACGAAGTTTTCACTCGACAAAATTCTGGGATTTCTCACCAACTTTTACTTCACCTTCTTTCCAGTTTCCTACTACCATCTAGTACCATACCAACACCCAACTGTCATTACACGACACCACCTACATTCCAGTACACAAAAAAAATAAAACCACAACACTCAATGTCTGACTTAAAAGGTTCAAAGGATGCTTTAGTTTCATCCCTTTTTGAATTATCTAAAGCTGCACAAGAGGCCGCTAATGCTGCTGTTGATTTTTATAAAATTGCAACTGGTGGATCTGATGATTTGAATGTTGAACAATTGAAAGCTGTCAGTGATACTTTAATTGCCGTTGCAAATGCTTCATCTGGTGTAAAACACGAGTCATCTGCTAAGGAGGAAAATGGTAAAAAGAAGAGGAAAGTTGAAAGAGACCCAAATGCCCCCAAAAAGCCTTTGACTATGTTCTTTGCTTTTAGCTTTCACATACGTAAACTTATTGGTGAAGAAAGAAAAAAGAAGAATTTACCTTCATTATCAGCAATTGATATGAACTCTATGATTAAAGAAAAATGGGATAATATTAGTGCCGAAGAAAAGTTAAAGTGGAAGAAGAAATACGAAGAGGAAATGAAAACTTATAATGTCGAAAAGCAAAAATATGAACAGGCTTTGAAAGATGGTACCAGTTATCATCCCCCAACGTCTATAACAGTTGAAGCTCCAAAGGTTGAAAATTTGGTGGTAGAAGAAGACGAGGAAATTGCTGAAGATCTTACATCGACTGCAGAGGAGCATAAAAAGAAAAAGAAGAAATCTGAAAAGAAGGAAAAGAAAAAGAAGTCATCTACTCAGTCATCACCATAGAGAAGGAGATGTTTGATTTGAGTTTCAACTTCTTCTTTTTGTATTAATTAATTTGTGCCAAAATTGTTTGCCTTATGTTCACATTCTTTCATTATGTTTTATTAGTGTTTTTCATTCTGTTAAACTATTATGTAACTTTGTTTCTATATTAATGTAATATACATAAAAATTGTTAGCCCGTATTACCTTTTTTACCTTTCTTCTTTTGTCTGTCTATATGAGCTCTCAATACTCTCTGTCGATCACGTAAAGATAGTTTTTGCTTACCTTGAACAGCCTTTTTATGAATCATCATAACGAAATTCTTCTTTCGAGCTTTTTCTTTGTTTGTTGTGGAGTGTGGAGTATTTCTTTTACCTTTTCTTGATCCAAATTTCTCGCGATCTTCTTTACCTTCTTTAGCATGGGCAATTCTCTCCTCACGCAACTGCTTATATTTAACTTTTCCAACTAATGAAGTTGAATCAACTTCTTCTTCATTTGAAATTCCTAATGCTTTTGAAAGGCCCGCTTCTGTTCTTAATTCTTCTAATTTTGCAAAATCTGCAGGTGTTAAAATTCTATTTGATAATAAGTCAGTCATTGCTTTTTCAGTATTAACAACTTTTTCTTCTGAAGATTCTGTTTTCGCTTTCTTTCTTGGACTTTCATCCTCGTCATGTTCTTGCTCTTCGTCTTCATCTGAAGAAAGGTCTAGATCGGATACTTCATCTTCTTTCTCCAATTTCTTTACCTCTTCATCTTCACTATCTGAAATATCAATTTCCTTATCTGATTCAACAGTCACCCATTCACCTTCAATATCGCTACTGTCATCAACCTCGTCGACTTCCCAATTAGCATCTTCTTCTTCATCATTACCTTCCAAACCTTGTTCTTGTCTCCATTTAGCTAACAATTCAATTCCGGGTATAGAAGTAACACTATTTTCAACCCCGTACCTGGGTAACCCTGTTTTCTCACCTTTTTGTAATTCCATACTTGCAGTTTTGCCACGATCTTTCTTAAGTAACATTTCAGGTGCCACTTCTCTATATAATGAAATCAATGATCTTGCAGCCATCATAACTGGTTTTGATTTTGAACCTTTATATTGGGTTAAATCTTGTAATAAAGGTGCTTCAATTGCTAATGGGGCTCTAGCAAGAATTTCTCTGATTGTATTTATACCTGCTGAAGCAACTTCTGCTGCAACACCATCACTTACAAATTCATCAGCAATTTTTCTAACGACAATTTGGATTGATTCTGGAGGAACTAAATCATGAGATGCTTGAGCTGAAGCTGCCATAATTTGGGTCACATTTCTCTGTTTTGGGGTTAAGTATTTAAGAAAAAAAGTATATATTCCCAAGACTATCAATTTATGAGTACCGATCAACCTTGAAATTAAATTCATAAACATGATTTTTTGATCTAAATCAAATTTATTGGAATTTTTTGAGCTTAAATGATTATCAAATAATTGTTCCGCAAAACCTTGAGGATCCCTTAGTAAATGGATAGCTGAGAAATTTAAGTATGTAGCTGAACGCTTGGTACTGTTTTTCTTTTTCAATGACTTAACAGCTTGCTCTAACTTCTTACCTCTTTTACTTGTCTTTTTATTGATTTGCATTTTATGTCTTAGTTCGTTCATATCAAAACCATCCTCATCAGAACTGTCTTGAAAATTGTCTTCTCTTTCCTTGTCTGCTCCCAAAAAGAATCTAACCCCCGCAACGGCGACTTTTGCATCTGGATGTAAAGCAGCTTGGGTCATTATTTCAACTGTTCTTGAATCATCCCAAATCCCGCGTCTCCACAATTCTCTGGTCAATTTAGTGGCCCATAATCCATGACTGTCTCTTTGCTCCAACAAGTTGAACAACAACGCCTGTGTCGATCTATTCAATTTTTGGTTCTTGGTTCCCGTATTAACACTTTTCAATAACGATATTAATGTAGAGTAGATTTGACGCCTCATTTGCTTAACATGTTGGCCTGCTTGTGTGTTCCCCTGACTGTAAGCTGTTAAAAGCGGAAAAATAGTCTGTATTAATGACTCGGCACTTAAGATATCTTTATTCCTCAACATAGTTAAACATTGAATGATTTTCTCACGTAATTCTGGTGTTATATCACGATGATTGTTTAACAATATTGATTTTAATTCTTCAGGAAAATTGGAAGTTTCTTTGGGATAACAATTACATACAGCTGATAAAAACCCAATGAGTTCGACAAAATCTGTAGTAGAATTACTGTCAGCCCCAGTTGGGTTGAGTAAGTATAAATCTCTTAGTGATTCATAGTGGGAATACTGTTGTAAGAATTCTTCGTAATATGATTCTGGATCTCTTTTCACCACATTTTGTAAAAGAATGATATTAGTTGGTAAAATAGCTGCTCTTCTCCTTTTGGCCATTCTACTCAAGTTCTTATATTGAATAATACTTTATATTAACACTTTATATTAATACTTTATATAGGTAAAAGCAAGTTGGTTCCAAGGCAAAACCAGATGTTTTTTTTTTGGCTGTTGGAGATGAGCTTCGCAGTAAAAACAATAAATAAATAAATAGATAAAATCGATAAAACCTAATCTACATACACTAATCAAACTAATTTAAATACATGAACGCCAATACTATTTTCTAAAATCCCATTTTATCTCCAAGTAACCCATTAAGCGAATCGTAATTAATCTTTCTAGATACAGATGTTTTAGAGAAAAACATTCTTGCACTATCAGCTGCTGTTCTGGGTATACCATCTTCATCCAATTCTATATCACCTAGTTCTGCCTTTAATTCAGGCGGCACTGAGTTTCTTTGCCTCTTACGTCTATTAGTATTACCAGATCCGTTTGCTGAAGTGTTACCCGTCAATTCATCTGCTTCTTGTTTCAATCGTTTTCTTTCCTGTTCAACCATGTAGTCGTGATTTAACCCTGTCCATATTCTTTCTTTCATTTTTCGTTCTTCTGCAGTTAATTGACTCTCTAATACTATCGCATCGTCATCGTCTGAATTTAGTTCCACTTCTGAGGATACCATATTCAAGACATCTGCCGTTTTTGGCAAATTTCTAACCAAGTTTCTGGGCCAATTTATATTCCATATTGCATCTAAATCTTCACCCCGTGTCCGTTTAGATAATTCATAAGGAGTCTTGTAAAGTGAACTCTCCAAGTTGTTTCTCTTCAACTTCAAAATTCTTTTAATTTGCTCATTCAAAGTCTCCTTGTTTATTGTAATATCGCTCAAGATTGTATTCATCAACATTTGTTTTTGAGCCTCTTCCTTGGACATTTTACCCAATACGTCTTTTTGTTCATCTTCAGTCATTCTTGTCAAGTCCTCAAAAGTGTCCTGTTGTCTTTGTTGCAATCGTCTGGCAATTTTAAGCTCCATGGTACGATTCTTTTCAAATGATGGAGGATTTGAGCTTTCCACTTGTTCATTTTCCCTGAACGACTTTATAGATAATTGACCGGCCTTTGTCTTTTTGAATTCATTCAATCTTCTTTGTAAAGTTTCTTCTCCTACATGCGATACTGCGACAATTTCAGCATGACTTCTTCTGAAATTATTCATTCTTGCGGCCAACAACACGCATGCCCCAGCAATACCCGCTGGCCTTCTACCTTCATGTATCCAATCTGCTGACATTCTATGAGCTAATTTCACTGCATCTTTAGCAACTTTTGTTGCTTTCTCTTTAAAGTCCAATTTTTCTACAAAATGCTGAATAAATAATGAAGGGTCTGCTAGTGGCAATGATGTTATATGTAAAGCTTTAACCATTTTCAAAAACGTTGCACCTAGTGAATACACCGATATTTGTAATCTTGAACTAAAATCAATCAACATGTGATGAGTTCTCTCTTTACGACATGCAACATACAAACAGGTTGCCAAAACATTATTTGATCTTCTTCCTTGGACAAAATTCAAAGTTAAAGCTAATTTGAACCATTCACCAGCTGCATCGGCAATATAATCAGGTACTTTTAATGCCACGGCTATTTTTTTTATTTTCTTTCTCCCATTACTTAATGTTTGTTCTCTTGACTCCATTGCATTTTGTCTTCCTCCGGCAAACGTAGCCCTTGCTTGATCAGCACCAACCATGGCACCCTGGACCATTGCGGCCCCGGATGAAGACTCACCGAATTGAACTTCCGAAACTATGGGATTCTCTTCCAAGACTGTACCACATCGAAGACATGAAACATCACCAGCAGCCGTGTACCTATTGACGTCAAATTGTGTATGTCCACATGTTTTACACTTTTGTTGTTTCTTGAATTTGATACTCATATTGTCATACTATAACACGGGTTTATTGTTTTATGTGCGTTATGTTACTGCAGTTGGTGATACAATATTTATTTATCGAACTCATAAACAAGGAGAAAAAGAAACTATAGTAGTTGAAATGATTTTTTTTGTATGAAAAATGTTGTACATCTTTACACGACCCAAACGTGATTTTCTATCGTCTTCTGATAGATTTCCAACTCTGTTTCTCCAAGTTTCCTCAAGTACAAATGACGATTAATCAAAATATAAATGAAATAGAAGATCTTGTACAAATATACAGCCCTCAAGAAGGTACGTCAACGGTATTGGAAACCCAAAATGATGGGATTTTGCTACTGCGAAAATCCAGCATCACCACACAAGTGAGTGATCGACCGTCATTGCTTATGAAATTCCCGTATAGTTTACTTATGAAGGTCGTAAGTTCAGAACCCCGAGATGTGTTACAACTAGAGAGAACATGTTTGACATTTATTCGGTTTTCTACCGCATTGTTTTTCACTGCTTTGGGTACAATTTTGAATTTCAAAATTGATACTTCAGGTGAACCTACAGACGAGAAGAAAACGTATTTCAATCATTCGAAATTTTCAATAGCTGTGAGCTACATATTGTTGGTGTTGGCGTTACTTGTGTTGATTGTCAGTGCTTTTAATTATTTTATCTCCATTAACAGATATGCTCAACATAAGATTGCGACTTACAGTTTTAGTAACATGAGCACTGTGACTTGTATGACAGGAATAATAATTACGCTAATGACAATAAATGTTATCATGATTATAGAGGGATTTTTAGAACAATTGTGAATATACAAAGCTATTTACTTGCCTTTTTCTTCTTTCTCTCTCCAGAAACTTCTTTACCATGTTTCCTCTTGTTTATTTTCTTACGTTCTCCAAAATTCTCTTTATCCATCTCCATCATTGATTCTCGTTTAGCAGTAGATGTAACATTTAACGAATCCTTGATGACTTTGTCATCATCTACATCTTCCAATAATTCCATCTTTTTATTTATTCTCTCTTCAATGCTTTGAATTCTTTCAATATCTTTTTCACCAATAATAGATATGGCATCACCTTTTCTACCTGCTCTAGCAGTTCTACCGACTCTATGAATAAAATCATCTGGATCAGCCGGGATATCGAAATTCACAACCAACTCGACGGTGGGTATATCTAACCCTCTTGATGCAACATCAGTAGCTATAAGGATCCGCGCAGCACCAGCTTTGAATCTATGCAATGAATTTGTTCTTTCTGACTGTGGCATTTCTGAGTGTAATGAAGCAACTCTAAACTCCAATTTTCTCAAGGTTCGCCTCAAGACTTCTGCTGTTATTGTTCTATTTACAAACACAACGGCCGTGGACTTTTTGAACCTTTCCAATTGTAATATACTGTTCAAATAGGCTTCTTTAACATATGAAGGAACAAACACGTAGGATATCTGTAATGTCGCTGGAATGGCTACTTCGTCAACGGCATCTACTTCATGCATGAACACAGGCAATTTCCCTTCCGTGGTTGGCTTATCTTTCAATGTGCGCACAGCATCCGTAACTGTTGCTGTGAATAATAAAGTTTGCCTTTTATCACTGGGAGGCAAAACTTTGAAACATCGTTCTAAATCACTTCCAAAGCTATTACTTAATAATCTATCGGCCTCGTCTAGAACCAAATACCTCACTCTCCTCAACCCAGAAATTGTCTCTTCACCACTGTTCAAAATATGATCAGCCAACCTCCCCGGCGTGGCAATCACAAAATGTGGTTTCTTTTGTAACTCCAATGCTTGTTTTACGATATCCTCACCACCGACAATCACGGCGACTTTTATATTCATGTTTGCACCAAGTGCAGCAAATTGTTCTGCAATTTGTAATGCTAACTCTCTAGTTGGCGTCAATACAAGTCCAAATATCCCATAGGGGTCTTCGGACCACTGCGTTAGCATGGGTGCTGCAAACGCTATAGTTTTACCGGAACCTGTTTTGGCACCTCCTATACAATCATGGCCCTTGAGAATGGCGGGTATACATGCGGATTGAATCAGCGTGGGTGCGTATATCTTCATAGAATCAAGGGCTTCGCTGAGCCACTTTGCGACTCCTAGTTCGTTGAAGGACATTGATTTAATGGAGTGGCTGATGGTTGATGAGCTTGTGCATCGCTTCAAATAAATTTGATTCGAAAAAAATAATTTCCCACACAATCGCGAATTTGCAAGCATAGAGATATAATCAATATATGTCAAATACTTCAAAGGCGGGTAGAAAGATTGTTGAAATGGGTCCTACGAAATTTTCTTATTTGTATTATTGCCCAGGGAAGTATTACAAAATTAAGAGAAGTCTTTTTAATTATAAAAATATACATCAATTTAATGAATTCAAGGACATTAGAAGACCAGGTTCTGCCTAGAAGAAGAAACTGAAATCTGCCCCGGCATGCAAAAGCCTACTTATAGTGCCTTATATCTGCTTGTTTGAATTATAAGCGAATTCGAGCGATTATATACTGATTATAAACTCATTTCCCGAATATCTGGAATTGTTTTGTTCCCCAGATACCAACGAAGTCCTCTATTACATGTATTGTGTCATTTAGAGACACTAATCTCGGCTATCACTTTCTAGTTTCGCTGACGAGACTCTAACAGCTAGTAATGCTGTGATGGATTCTTTCAAGGTTGATATCTCCGTAGTTTTTTTAAGATCATGCATAATACCAGATATTTAGGTACTGCATCTCATTTGGAAAAAAAAAGAGCAGTGAATCAAACACTTGAATCACCGACGGGTTCATCATCAATGATTAGAAATACATACAGATGCTTTAGTCAGACAACACGTGTACGTAGTGTTACAGATGAAGCACTTCCACCAAAACCTCAAAATTTCACAATTCACACAACGAAACCCACTTCTCCCACCCAACATGATAAAACATTTCACAACTATAAAAATCCCAAAGAAACCATCAAACTCACCCAACTCACGAGCAACGCGGGACCAAATAAGTGCGTCGTTTCTATAGCAGATTATTTTTTCGGCAACACGCATCACTGTCACCATGTGTTCTACTCCAACCTAACGGCAAGGAAATCCAACTGTGCTGCAAAAATCGAGAATAAGAAATTTGTCGACTTGAAAATCATCAAGGTGACCAGCGGCGGGGGTGGGGCCGGGTGTGTTTCATTTTTTCGCGACAACTTGAAAGTGTTTGGTCCGCCCGACGGTGGCGACGGCGGCAATGGGGGCAGCGTGTTTATAAATATTGTTGCTAAGAACTTGAACTCTTTACACACCTTACAGAAACGGTATGTTGCGAAATCAGGCCAGCCCGGTAGAGGTGGACAATTAGACGGTAAGAATGGGGCGGATGTTATTATTGATATACCCGTAGGAACAGTCATACGTTGGATTCCGGATCCTCAAGACTTTAAACAGTACGTGAGGCATAGAGAAGGTGACGAATTGAAAGATCTTTTTGTTGAATTGAAGATTGATGATGAAGGCAACTTACAAATGATGCGTGATGGATATGGTGTTGGCGAAGGCTGGGTATTTAAGCAACAAGATAAAGAGTATTATGAGTCTCGAGATTTTTTCCGATATTTGAACAAAAAAGTGACGGAATATGACAAGGAGTTGATACACGAAGAGGAATTCAACGACAGATTTCCCATTTTGGGGTTGGATTGTAATAAAGTTACTGAAAAGCCGTTGTTATTATTGCGCGGTGGAAGAGGTGGATTAGGTAATATGCATTTTTTAACCAAAGATGTAAGAAGTCCAAGGTTTTGCAAAATTGGTAGACCCGGGTTAAGTGCCCATTTCTTACTCGAGTTGAAATTAATTGCCGATTTGGGACTTGTTGGTCTACCAAACGCTGGCAAATCTTCACTTCTTCGAGCGATATCGAAGGCAAGACCGAGAGTCGGGACTTGGGAGTTCACCACCTTACAACCCACTGTAGGAACTATATTCACCAGTATTGATAAAGACCCCTTTACTGTTGCTGACATTCCCGGTATAATCAAAGGAGCATCTCAAAACAAAGGGATGGGGCTAGACTTTTTAAGACATATAGAGAGATCTGGCGGACTTGTTTTTGTGGTATCACTTGAATCTTCGAATCCAGTTGACGATTTGTTGACATTATTAGCTGAAGTGGGTCCAAGTAGAATGAAAGATAAGAGAATTTTAATAGTGGCAACCAAGGCGGATCTTAGTGAAGACGGTGACAATTACATAGCCTTAAAATCGTACATACATACAAGACATGCCAATTGGAAAATTGTGCCTGTATGTGCCCCAAAGGGTGAAAACATAGATAGATGCATTAGGCTAATGGGCGAAATTGCCAAATAAAAAGTTGGGCTGTACATACATACACATATTAAAACTTACAATGTACATATTTGTTTGTTTGAAACAGGGGTAAAGAAAGCTTATGTAGTGAATGTAAAAAATGAAGCAAGGTGGTAAGATGTGGTCTATATTGGTAGACAACTGGCAGCTAAACAGTACCCTACCGAACATTATGCAAAAATGGTCGCTGTTTTTGAGCTCCCATTGTGTACACGAAGCAGAATAGAATGTAGAACAAAGTGTAAATTGGTCAAAGTAACTTTGTGTTATCGTATCAATTTTTGTTATGCACGTTCACACAGATATGTATTACTGGTTGTAAATGTAACAGCTGATAATCGTTGGAGTAATCGGATTATACTCCGTGACGAGGACAATCTGAACATTGTGAAATGAATCTCATTGAGGCGAGTGCGTAGTTTTCTTGTCGGTACCTGAAAATAAGCAAATAAACACAGTAGAAAACCATTGGTTTTGTGTATTATACTTTTTAAATCCGTTTTTTTTTTTACATTTTTGCTGACGGGAAAAAAAAGACAAAAAGAAGATTCCGAATGGAAACTTCAAATGCAGCTATGTCAAAACATCATCGTATATGTAATTAAGCAAAACAAATACACATTTGAAACAAGGCGAAATTGTTTGTCAGCAAAAGAAAATGAGATTATTTCCAATAGAATGTGAATGCCTCGTTCAGGGGTAATAACCTATAAAGTTTATTCAAGCGGAGCTCATGAGAACTATAAAAATGTTGACTGATTTAACATCTTCGGTCGTGAAGAAAATTATTATTTTAGATGGAATCTACCACCCGTTCGACTACTCCGCGTAATATGTCATGATATGGCATTAGTTCTAGTATGGTATAAGTAATAAGTACCATAGCAACGGAGCTTCACCTGGCAATAATTGCTGATTGAACAAGAGAAGGAGAAAAAAAAAAAAAAAAAAAATGGAAAAAATATATTCTTTTTTTTCATTTGCAACTGGAAAAGCGACCTCTTCATCCCTTGCTTGTTTTTTTACTTTTCTCTTTCTTTTACTGCTTGTGACGTATACGGGCCTAATTCAAACTTTTAAGGTATGGTTAAAAACTTAGCCTTGATTATACTATATTTAACAGCATTTTATACACATCAAATGATGCACAGTAAACTCTGTCTTTCGTTAAGGACATAATCTAGATGCCTCGCTGCACCTCGACACGCAAACATGTTCCACTTCGCATCACCAACGGAATTCAGCGTCTCAGCGTGGGTTTGAGTTCCTGTCGAATTTGCTATCGAAGACAGAATAAAATACGCATTGTCTGACTAAACGTACACCAGGAGTATACCAATGTATTATTAGCGCGTGTACAGCGGTGTGCAATTGCTTGGCTCTCTAATTAGAATGTATATGCAAGAGATCAATGCGGAATGCTTGAATTCCTTGCGACTTCTGTATCCTGAAGTTTCACCAGATATACAACCGCATATAGTGCATTGCTGTTCCATACCCTTAATTTCCGGACGCCTTACCGAGCAGATTATTTTATTTGCTATTGTGCTTTTTTTTGGTTTATTTTATTCTTTTGTATTTTATTATAATTTGTGTTTCCTTGTTTTTTGCGTTTGCCTTGCCACGCTTTGTGGTGAAAATGAAAGAACAGGTGAAAGTCAATTATAAATGAGGAATAGCAATAGAAATGAATAATGAATGAAAATAAATGATATGATCAAAATTGCTGCAACGCAATTAATTCAGTTTACGACTCCGTCCGATGTTTAAGGCGAAGGAAAACATACAATCTAGTTTTATTTTGCTTTTTGCTTTTTCTTAGCTTTCCTAATTGCAGTTGGATCAAGATTAGTGTCTTGTCATTGCGGTAATATGTAGCAGTGTTTGAGTATAGATATGTTGTGATACGAATAAGGAAAGTAGAGAACAATAAACATTAACCACCAGAGAGATTAAAATATGCATGACACAATGCAAGCAAGTCAGATTAAGATATTAACAATAGGGTACATCTCATTTGTAATAGTTCTGCAATCTAGTATAGTGTGCAGGGAAGGCAAAAGAACGGGGATAGATGGGTTATGGTATGTTATTCATTTTGGTTGTTGTTGTAGTCCTTGTAATTGTAACTAGATTGTTATTCTATTGTTCTGTATTTTATTTGTTTGTGGTTAAGGCGGGTGTAGCTATGAACCGTATATATATATATATATATCTATTCATTATACTGTGATGGTAATTTTCTTTTACGGGCAAGCTGCTTCACAATTCAATCATTACTGGATTACTACTACTACTACCACTACTACTACACAATAAGACTATATACTTATCCGCAGGTTAGTTTTATATTGTAACATACAAAAAAAGGTTCGTTCACGATTCAAATAGTTTCTTCATATTGTCAAATAAATCACAATATTTGAATCACATTTATTTATTCATTCTTTGATTAACTTGTGACAATAACAACAACATCATCGACAACATCACCAATGATGCAATATCTCATGAACAAAAGCTTGTCGCAGGATTCATTACCAACCCCAAGATCATCCATTAATATACGTTCTTCTTCACGAGATTACTTTTCTCTAAAGCCAAAGTTATCCTTGGATACAAATAGTCCAAGCGATTATGAAAGCGAAGGAGAAGACTCAGAAGTGGAGCTACTAGAACCATTTGATGATGACATATCTATAGCTAATAACGATGAAGAATATTATTATTCACCACTAACTCCATTTGAAGTGCAAAACGGTTCGCAAAGTTCGGATTCAATCACGTCCTCCAAATCCGCAAACCATGCTGTTTTCTCGCAACCATCTCCACATTTCCAACTAAGTTTACCCAATATCACCCCTTATAGCTTTCTTATTGTTGACGATAATTTAATAAATTTAAAGATCCTCAATAAGATGTTATCAAGACTATATCCTAGAAGCTCTATTACGCAAGTACAAGATTCATGTTTGGTCAAAGACATCTTGAAGGAACAACGCTTTGATTCTATTTTCGTTGATATTGAAATGCCCAAAGTCAATGGAATAGATATTGCAAAATTTATTCGCTCAAATTCCAAATTCAATAAAATTAGTCTTATTGCAGTTACTACGAGAAATAGTATACAAGATTTAAAGCTTTTTGAACAGAACGGTATTGATTACACATTCAGTAAGCCATTGAATTTTAAACTAGACTTCATGGGTTCTATAATTGATAGTATCATAGAAATGAGAAAGAACTATGAGGATATCCCCACAACGCCTTCTACGATTTAGAATACCACTGCTTTATTCGAGGCTGAGCTTTTGTTTCATTTCTTTATTTATTTATTTTCTTAATAATTTTAGTTCGAATTATTGTGTTAGGTATTTAGGGTTTGCAGTTTATAGAATGCATGTATGTATTGTTCTTTTTGGTGAAAGATGACAGCTGAGTGAAGTTTGGCGCCTCGAAAAAGGGCTAAATAGAAGGTTGTGTCTGATTTCAATCAGACTAGATTAAAAGTACGAAGTATTTTCTACTCTAGAGGATTTTTTAGTTTTATTTTCTTTGTTTTTTTTAACTGAATTATCTTTAACAGATACTAATGAAAGTAAATTGCATTTTAACCGGTTGACTCGTTATCGCTTATAATTCCGTATATTCATTACTTTTCCAAAGAAAAAGCTGGATCTTCAAATTGATTTCAAATTTGCTGTAATCTATTTCCGTGCCGTATGACTTAGGCAAGCATATTCAAGTTCAATTATTCATTTAAATGCAATAGAAAAAAAAAGACACGTGATTTCAGTCAACTTATTCACGTTTTTCTACGGATAATTCTTAAAAAGAATACCCGTATTATTAACTTACTTAGAAAACAGATTTAGGACTTTTTTCGGAACCTAGTGGGACGCTATTATGTGTGACGGACATATCCCTACAAGCAAATCCCGATCTTTATTTTTCTTCTTCTTATCTTGGCATCAGCAGTTTTCAGAGAAGGTTTTGCGGCGCTAGTGCGAGATTCCACGGAGATTCGAAAATTCAAGTCATCCGATTGCATATTACTGTTTTTGTCAGAATCAGACCAAACGAAAATAAAGCTTCACAATATGTAGCGTCTTCTGCAAAGTTTCTTTTCCAATGGGAGGTCATATAAGACTTTTTTGTGCGCTGAGAATTGCGGGCCAATAGTCTTCTGATAATGAATGAAACGATAAGACAAAGTCTTGCAACCTGCAAGCTACTGTGCAATCTTGGTTTTGATATAATAATAGGATAAACCACAAGGGCACATGCAATTGTAAGCTTTTAAACAACTATTCAGAAGGGGGTATGGCCTGTTCAATAGAAATTGCGGCAGTTTTTCTAGCATCTTTCGTCACACAAGCGCTGCGACACGCATTACGACAAACAAGGTATATTACTCTTGAGACTCATACGATAGGATTTTCCATTGTGCCGATAAGAGGTGAAGAATTCTTTCCTTGTAAACGCCGACTGGCTCTGATTTATGCATGTTTGCACATGATTCACGCATGTAATTTAATGGAAAATGAAGCCCACTTATTGGTAGGAAGAAATCGTTGATGATCATGGATCTAGTATTCTCACACGTAGATACGACGAATGCCCCATGCAACTTGTTCATATTGAACGAGAAAACATCCACGTTATTGCAGCAGATGCATTCGCACACAAATAGCAGCTGCAAACGAAAGTGGGACTAAATCTCTGCTTTAAGGTCCATATTTCGTGCGTTACGTTGAAGCTGTCGACAATTCTCGCTTGCTCTGTTATCGTTCAAATTGATTTCGTTTTCTTTTCTTTTTATATACTTCATCATTCATTTATCGAAAGGTCACCAGGATATTGATATGATATTTCAGGTTCGATTTGTAAGTTGGCATTCATAGTGGTTATGAATTGTTCTACTGTATTATAATTATCAGTTTATAATTGTATACAGGTAACCAAAACACGAACCGATCTCTTAATCAGTTTTAAAAATAGAAGAGTATATTCATTTAGCATATTCACTTCCCTTGCAATACGCAATATAGTGTTTTTATTTGTTAAGGTTTTTTTTTCAAGTTAAAACTGATTGGTACTTCAAGTACGAACAGAGACAGGATAAAACCGCAACTATTTACACTAGTTTGTTGGCACTGCTACAATCGCAACTTACTGTATACATTAACTACAACTAGTGAAATCTATCACAATCGTTCTACGTACAATATTTATACAGTACGTGTACTGTGTATCACAGTATAATGGTACTGTAGGCTGTATTGGATATCTAACGGAGTGCGTTAAAGATTTGAAAGATAAGTATATGATTACTTTTGGGCCTGACTCAAGTGTCGACTTGAAGATTACGCCTATTGAGGAAAGAGTAATGGGCTTTAATTCAACAGGCATCGAGCTATTCAAATGCGTAACGAGAGTGTGTCTCGTAGGAGGTGCGATTGACGATTGATGCCAGTGCACATGTCCGTACGTATCACAGCCTGGATGAATCACGAGAAGGTGACGAAGTTGACCGTAGACACAGAGATTTTACAGGTTACTTTGAAAGAGAATATCCTATATTCACCAAAAGAGGTAGAATCATCCAACTTGAGGCATATCCTACTAGTAAAAAGTGTACAGGGGACTAGTAGCTAACCGGGTGGAAGGTAGTCATGGGAACAGTTAAAATGGTCTTTAATAATACTAAATCAGAATTGAACAATTTGTGTCCAGGGCAGATTAAGTAAAAGGATAACGCAGACCAGTCGAGAAGAATTAAAGAAGAACCCAATACAGAGAAAAGTGTTGCGAATAGCTAGCTTAAGTACGAATAACTTCCCAAGAGAAATTACTCTCATATCGTTCAAATATATTTCATTTTCTTTTCTTTTAAATGGTTCATCGAGGATTGGGTCTAAGGTCAGAAGATACGAGTTCATTGTACCTTAGCATTTTGATTAGTTTACTTTTTTTCACAAAAGCGCTCCTATGGTGTAGCGGCTATCACAGTTGATTGCAAAGCAGTAGTTTGTAATTATCAATTGGTCCCCGGTTCGATTCCGGGTGGGAGCTTTTTTTTGAAACTAATTTAAACAACACTTAGCCAGGACCTTGTTTTGGTAACTTTACAATGTGCAACTGTCCTTTAGGTTGCAGTTTCTAAACGAAGGCAGATCGATTTATTTGAAAGAATTATAAGATTTGTTTTGTAAATGTGTAGCTTCAAGATAAAATCTGACTTATCACTCAACTCTAGTACCACCCTGGCCACCAAAATGCTCGGTTTTTAGAAAGGAGAGTTTTATCTCTAAGAATTAGAAGTAACACTACTAGCTTTGGAGATACACGATGTGGGCTCCTGGGCTCCAGAGTAATGATAATACGCTAGATATTCAGTTTTGGACGTGAATCTGATTTCCTGGTAGCTCTTCCTGTATTTTTCGCACCCCATCGCATCAACCTAAAAAAAAAATTCTCTTCATCTAATTACGTTCAACCCAAGCATCAACCATATCGACTTAATCATGGGTAAAACTTCAAAACAAACAAAGAAGTTTCAAAATAAGCATTTGAAGCATACGATAGAACATCGTAAAAAGGTACAAGCTCATAATAAGAAGTTAGTGGTTAGAAAAAAAGGGAAAGCAGACAAAGATGAAACAGAAAAACCAAAACGTGCAGATGGTAAAGGTATAGAAGTTTTCGAAGATATGTCCGTAGATGATTTCTTTTCTGGAGGATTTGAAGTTCCCAAGGAAAGGAAAAATAAGAAAGAAGCAGTCAAAGATGAGGATGAATCGTCGTCCGAAGAAGAGGATGAAGAAGCTATGAAAGAGAATTTAAAAAGTTTGGAAGAGAAAGATCCCGAGTTTTATAAATATTTAAAAGAAAATGACAACGAATTGTTGGATTTTGAAGGTATTAATCCACTAGATGCCATTAGCGATGATGATCATGAAGTAGATGAAGAAATAAATGCAAATGGAGAAATGGAAGAAGTTGACAAACCTGAAATAAGGGAGCCTACAAGTAAAGTTGAAATTACCACTCAATTAGTTAGGAAATGGAATGAGCAATTAAATAAACCAACGCCAAAGATGATTAGAAATGTTGTTGTTGCTTTCAAAGCGGCTGTGAATATCAATAACTCGGAGGACGAGGATTACAAATATGCGGTTACGGATCCAAAAGCCTTTTCTGGATTAATGTTATTAGCGCTTAAAAAGGTCCCAACCGCAATCCAATCAATTGTTAAATATAAAACTAATTCGCAAGGTGTGAGAACGATCCCCCAAAAGAATCAAAACGCTTCGCAAATTGCGGCAATCTTGAAAACTCATGCTGGGTCCTTTATCACTTTATTAAAAGATATTACAAACACTGAAACTGCAGCATTGGTCTTGGCTTCCATCTATGAGGTATTTCCGTTTTATCTATCTTACAGAAGGTTATTGAAACAAATATTGTCGTCCGTAGTTGATGTATGGGCAAGTACTCCAGAAGTAGATACACAAATCGCTTCATTTGCATTCTTGAATAATGTCGCCAGAGAGTTCCCCAAATCTGTCCTTGAAACGATCCTAAAATTAACTTATTCTTCGTTTTTACAGAATTGTAGAAAGACAAACTTGCATTCAATGTCACAAATTAATTTCTGCAAGAATTCAGCTGCTGAGTTATTTGGTATTAATGAAAACTCGAGTTACCAAATTGGTTTCGAATACGTCAGACAATTGGCGATACATTTAAGAAACAGCATCAATGCCACTTCAAACGCCAAGGAAGGCTATAAGACTATATATAACTGGCAGTACTGTCATTCATTGGATTTTTGGTCAAGAGTCTTATCACAGCATTGTAATCCGGAAAAGGAATTAGTAAATCACAAGTCCAAAGAATCTCCATTAAGGCAATTAATTTATCCTCTTGTTCAGGTTACATTAGGTGCAATTAGGTTGATTCCAACTGCTCAGTTTTTTCCTTTAAGATTCTATTTAATTAGATCCTTAATTCGATTATCACAATCCACGGGGGTATTTATTCCTTTATTCCCATTAATTTCCGAAGTTTTGACGTCTACGGCTGTAACTAGATCACCAAAATCGTCAAATTTACAAGCGTTTGATTTTGAACACAATATTAAAGTAAATCAAGCTTATTTAGGTACCAGAGTATATCAAGAGGGTTTATGTGAACAATTTATAGAGTTGTCAAGTGAATTCTTTGGGTTGTATGCTAAAAATATTGCATTTCCCGAATTGGTTACCCCTGCAGTTTTATCTTTAAGAAGGTTCACTAAAAAATCTAAAAATGTCAAATTCAATAAACAATTGGGTCAATTGATTGAAAAATTGAATGCAAATGCTACGTTTATATCTGGCAAGAGATCAAATGTGGCATACGGTCCAACTAATAAGACTGAGGTGCAACTTTTCTTGAATGACTTCGCATGGGATAAAACCCCGTTGGGTCAATATATCACTGTTCAAAGACAATTGAAAGAGGAAAGAATGAGAATATTGAAAGAAGCTCAAGAACTTGAAGAAAAAGCGAAAGCTGAGAAAAAAATTAAAGAAGAATACGAATCCGACATAGAAATGGAACTGGACGAACAAGAATCTGAATAATAGAATAGTAGTATTAATACACGATAAATTAGGGATCAATAGGAATGAAATTTCCGACAATACAACTTGGGATATTATATCTATCCCTTCTAATTGTAAAACTAAAGCAACAACTTTTCCTCTTTATCCCATCTCTTGTCCTCAAATTACAACTTGTCAACACCGCCTTCTGTCCTTTATCAAAAGCAATAGCACCGTATTTTTCCCAGAAATTTACTGCACTTTCTTCGCTCATCAATTCATAGATTGCCAATTTCCCATCCTTCAAATCATCCGTCGTCACACCTACTAGAGATGCAAACTCCTTATTTCCTCTATAAATTTCTCCAGTGCGTCTCCATAAACATGCAGGAATAGCCATTGATGTGAAAACTCGATCATAATCCAACAACATTCTCTCAAAACTTTCTTCAACCAACACTAAATCAACGTCCTTCAAAGTTCGAGCTATAGCTCTAAAAGCAGGTCTAAATATAGATAATGGCTTCAAGATTCTTTGTCTACTCGATATATTCATATAATTGTCCATATAACTTTGTAATCGCGCATAACCTTTCGCGTAGTTGTACGGCTGTAGTAAACCCGCCTCCAACTTTGCTTTAATCACTTGTTTCAATCTTTCCTCGGGTGAAATTTCAGTAGTTGGATCGGCAGCAGTAAGGAAAAACTTGTCTCTTGCTGAATCAGATATCACAGGGTGATGGTTTTGCTCGTTGTTCAATTTAGGAGATTGAGGCTCTTGTGCCGGTTGCCGCGCATTCTGTTGCTGTTGCTGTTGTTGCTGAGGTAGCTGTTGTTGTTGCTGAGGTAGCTGAGATTGCTGAAATTGCTGGTCGCTAGGAAATGTTGAAGAAAACACATTAGCGTTCGGTGAAAATGCTAATACTTGATTTAAATTTGTGGCACTATTACTTCCACTTACATTGAATGAATTGTTATTATTAGTATTATTTGTCATCCCAAAATTCAAAATTCCATTGGGATCGTCGTTCAATGCACCATTAACCAATTCTGGATCATCAATCATTGATAAGAAATCGTTTAATGAACTAAATTCACTACCTGCATGTTCTGAGTAAAAAAATGGTTCTTGATTATATGGTAATGTTTGTGATAGTACCGAGTTCTTCATAGTTTTTGATTGCTGAATTGCATTTGTGTGGTATTGTTGTGGTTGTGGTATGAGGGCCGAATTGTGGGAAGAAACTGAAGGCTTCACTTCCAGTTGTGATACATGCAATGGTGGTAAAGGTAGGGCAATATTTGGCAGCTCTGATGCTGTAGCTAGAGGAGTCCCTGCTAAAGGCGTCCCTTCACTTTGAGTCTTTCTTAATGCAGCTGCCTTTTTTCTTTGTCTTGAATTTGAGGGCTCGTCATAACAAAGATGACCTATACCTCTCTTGATACATCTTTGACACGGTCTTGTTTCGTCACATATCATATGAGAACGTCTGCAATAAACGCAAGCTATTTCTAACTTCTTTTTTCTTTTCTTTACCGGCTTCTCTGTGTTGGAATCATTTACCGTGTTTTCATTTGTTGGCGGAGTACTTCTATCCCCGGGTTTTTCCCCATTCGTGGAACCTACTGTAAGTTCTTGCGCATTCATTATGAACCAAACCTGTCAAAGAAAATAGCAACTACTTGCCTCAACTACGTTCTTTATCAGTGATATTAGGATGTATTGACAGGGAGTCTTTTGCTGCAACGGTTTTGACTGGGTTGATGGCACGTACGCACAGTGATCATTGTCGTAAAAGAAAGAAATATAAAAACAAAGGAGAATGAGCAAATTTCTAGAGTTAGACTTGAGTCACGTGATAACAACATTGTTCGAGATCGAGGAATATCCGAGAACATTTGTTTCGGGCTAACTCGACGATGATATTGAAAAAGGAAACTAAATTAGTTCAAGATATCAGAGTGATAAAGCAAAACAATCGTTCAATATAGGCTGTAGCGATCATGTGGTCTAACTCTGATGTACGAAGCACAAAGCCTCAGTGCTCTCCTCGGGAAATGTACTGTACATTGCTAATAACACCAAATTAACTATAAAACCAAAACCATAGCCTAGCATCAACGCATATGAAAGATAAACTAATCATGATACAAATCAATTGTGGAATCATCGTTGTCCAGTTCTACTCTGCTCGTGGATGATGAGGGCAACGACACGTTATTATTCTCCAAATTATGACCAGAATCAATACTAACACTTAATTCATTGTCACCACTATGAGAAATAGACCCTTTAAAACGACTAAGTATATCCAGGGGTCTAGAGATCAAGAAAGGTCGAGAGCTTCGCGCTACTGCAGCACTTGGTCCACTCGACGCACTTTCAATAGAAGCACTCTTTGCAGTGTAAAACGATAAATCTGAAGTCTCGGAACCTATACTCCTTGATGCGTGGTCCTGAAGCTCTTGCTCTATCGATTCGTGCGTCCTTGGTGATGATGGCTCTGGGTAAAATGGTTGTTCGTCAGTTTCATCACTTTCTACCTGAGACAGTGTGAATGGGTTAGAAGGACCGGCTTCTAAATCAATAGTACTTCCATAATCAACATTATCTTGACCAGCAAGTAAATAAGAATTGTTTGGACCATTAGTAAGGGTGGTATTACACAAGGGACAGCTTCTTTTAAAGTTGATTAGCCAATTAGATAAACATTTTTCGTGGAAAAAGTGTTTGCATTTTAATACCAATACCTTTGATTTGAGCGGAATATATTTATCCAAACAGATTGAACACTTATATGCGGGGAAAAAATCGTCCGGTGCAGTTATTACATGCATTGGTCCTTTGGAAACCCGTAGATCAATACCACCCACTATGACTTTATTAATTGATACTGAGGAGCCATTCGGAGACTGCTTTGGAGACTCAAAAAGTGCAGTGTTCTCGCTATCCTTAGGTACCATAGTAGTTTGACCCGTAGCTTTCAAATAATGCTGGAAGTATTGACTAAGAATCAAATGATCTATATTGTAGATGTAAATAGATAAGCTCTTTACCAATTTTGCATTTCTCAAATTTGCTTGTCTTTTCCTGAAGTTTTGCCCACATATAATAATCGAGTAGAAAAACGCAATTAATAACGGTGGTGATAAAACCATCGATAATACAATGCTGAACCAGCTTCCTATATATGCCGTACTTATCTCAACGATTAAATGTTGTTTTTCAATGCCTTTTAAACACTTATAATCCTCATTGGTGATAAACATGATGGGAATGCTTAGCGATCCATCTTGATTAAAACTATTGGAAAACATTGTAATTAACCCTCTATATGGTTCATCATTGGCAATGATAATACTCGTAGGATCCAATTCCGATTCAATTAAATTAGAAACTTTATCAACAAAAGTACAACCACCTCTCAAAACAATAATCGCTTTGTTTTGATAATTTTCAAATTCTGGTTTACTTTCAAATTTTACTTCTGAACATGCATCGAATGGTAATATTCTATACTCGCTCCGCAACTTGAAATTCAAGATTGGGCTAAATGAAGCATACCTTCCAATTATTTCATGAGTAGTTACATTACCTTGATCTTCGGGAAGTGACGCATTAAATGCAATTATCGAATCAATAGGAAAAAATGAATTCACAACGTTATTCAAAGGATAATCTAACTCAGCATCCAAGATCTTTGAATCATTGGTTAACTCTCTTCTAAGCTTTCTACTATTATGCAACCCTTGTGCGAGATAGGTTTCTCTAAACTCCTTTATGGAATTTTTTGTTAAGTATATAGCTTCACCTAAATCAAGCTGTGTTGATGATAATTTTTGATTAATGAAATAAAAACATAACAAAAGTATGGAGCAAAATATGATTATTCTAGGCTGTAAAATCGATCGTGTGGGAGAATCATACCTAACACGCCCCAACATCAAAGGAGGATGACTCATGGCTTGCGAATGAGAATGTGATAATGCAAGGGGCTAGTTTTTTGATTTGATATGTGGTGAACTGAATTCGATGTGGATCAATCTGTACGTGATTTAGATTAGAGGCTTGATATGCAGGTTAAACAAAATACATCACTAAAAAAGCAAACACTCGTACCAACTGTTTCCGTATTCTACAAGCCGTTCCCAATCTCTAAATAATATCTTCTTTCTAACAAATTACAAAGAGAGACTAATAAGCGACCAACTTATAAAACATTTAATTACCGTAAATCATAAATAAGCACAATTTTATATTATTACGCTATGTACTGTATATCTCCTATCGTACTTTTAAAAAACATCTCCTAATTTCAATCTTGGTGCAATATTCATAGACAATAACTCTTGGAATAATAATTTAGCAGCATAAGGTATTGTCATCTTGATGACATTTTCTGAACTTTTACAAGTGGTACACCAGGAATTATATCCCATTAAGCCACATTTATTACAAATGTCAACTTCAAACGCATCAGAAGAAATCATTAATCTTTCTAGCAACAATTGTGAAGCACCATATGCTATAACACAATCTCTTTCCATTTCTCCCAATCTTAAACCACCATCTCTTGATCTACCTTCAGTTGGCTGTCTTGTCAAAACAGCTCTTGGACCTCTTGCTCGTGCATGCATTTTATCCAAAACCATATGTTTCAATTTTTGATAATAAATCGGACCAAAGAAAATATATGCCTGTAAACATTCACCAGTAATACCTGAATACAACTGATCTTTACCCGAATATGAAAACCCCTTTTCAACTAATATCTTGGACATTTCTTCCAATTTAGATCCACCAAAACATGTACCGTACTCTAATGAGCCATTTAAGACACCTGCCTTACCAGAGACCAACTCAATCATTTTACCAACAGTCATACGAGATGGAAACCCGTGAGGATTCATAATAATATCAGGCGATATACCATCATCATTGAAAGGAAGATCTTCTTGTTGAACAATGATACCACACACACCCTTTTGACCATGTCTTGAAGAAAACTTATCACCCAATTCTGGTCTTCTGGTCTGCCTTAGCAAAACCTTAATTAATGCTTGATCATTATCACTCACGGACATCATCACCTGATCAACGTATGAAGGCTCAGGTCCTTTATAATATGCCGCAGATTCTCTATGGCTTTCCGCAGATTGAACTTCATGATGACCACTTAGTGTTGACCCCCCAGCATTTGTAGGAACAAATTTATTCGCATATACTTGACCATTTTCAATTCTACTACCGACTTCACCTAAACCATCTGGACCCAAAGCTCTATGTGGAAAGATTGGGTTGTTTTCTTCGTCGACTCTCATACCGGAAAGAATATCTTTGGTATGGTTTGGATACTTTTTCAATTGCACTGTATTTTTACGTACAACTTGACAACGACCAAAGCCTCTATCAAGTGATGACTTATTCAACACTAAAGCATCTTCAATATCGTAACCTGAGTATGACATGACTGCAACAGTAGCATTCTGGCCAGCTGGCAATTTATCATAATTGATCAATTCAATGGTCTTAGTCTTGACCATAGGTTGTTGAGGATATACCATGAAATATAATAATGTATCAATTCTTCTAAATTGATTATATGCTATAGCACCAATGGCCTGCTTACCCATCGCACATTGATAAGTATTTCTCGGAGATTGATTGTGATGTGGATATGGAATTAAACCTGCTACAGCACCCAACACGGTAAAAGGTTCTATTTCCAAATGAGTCACAGTTGCATTTGCATGCTCATTAATGTCCTTTTCGTACAATGCGATAAGAGAATCATTTTCTTCATTAACGTCAAGATACTCGACTAATCCATGATGCAAAAAGTCGTCAAATTTCCATTCCCCGTTCAACAACTTCCTCAAATGCTCAACAGTGACTTTTGGTTCATTATTTTCCACTATAATCAATGGGCGACAAATTCTACCGCCATCAGTAGCTATATGGACTGCTTGATGATGAGTATTTGTATATATTGAAACAAATGCAGAAACCCTCCCATTTCTTCTCAAATGACGGAAATCAGTAACAAATTTCACTGGGAATCGAGTTGTACCAGTCAATGTACCATTTAGATATACACCGAAATTGCCTTCTGTGTGTAAAGTTGCTGAATCTAATGCTAATATTGGTTCACAACCCAATGCAATACACAATTTTTTTATTGGCAATTCTTCGTCATCAGTAGTAATATGTGTCATCAATGCTAAGTTTTTAACTAACCCACAAGCTTCACCTTCAGGGGTATCAGCAGTGCACAACATACCAAATTGTGAAGGTTGTAAAGCCCTTGGACCTGAAACTTTTCTTGACTTTTCAAATTGTGACGATATACGAGTCATCATACCTAATGCAGAAATATAAGATAATCTAGATAAAACATGTGTAACACCAGCCCTTTCCATCTTGAAACGTTTTAATGACCAATTACCGGTAGATATAGCTCGGTTTAACCCCATTGTTATATTATTTGAATGAATATTTATTGATAATAGTGCGTCAAATTCTGAAGTTCTACTTGGTTTCTTTAATATTTTATCAATATTAGCTTTGAAATCTGAATTAAATTTTTTAAATAAGTCTTCAAACAATAATGACATTAATTGCCCTGCTAATTCCAACCTTTTGTTACCAACATAATCTCTATCATCAACCATTTTGGGGTTATGCATTGCCATTACTACACGTCTCGCCATTGTAGCTATATAAAGTGCTTTTTCTCTGAATTGTAAATCAGAAACAGTTAAATGCGCAATAATAGTAGTTGCTATGGCTTCTATACCTTCTTGTAGTTGTGATAATTTTGGAGCCCCAGCTCTTCTTATAGTCTTTACTCTTTTTCCAACATAATGCAAAGCTTGCTGTTGAGTGAAAACTTCTAATCTTGCAGCTTCTTCAAAATTGACGACAAATAAATCTTGGTAAGCAGGATCTGATCCACATACTAACTGTAAAATCTCTAAATCTGATGTTATACCAGCAGCTTTTAGCACTATTGCAATAGGAATATCTTCACCTATAGAGTTATGTTTCAAATAAATCTTGTCATTCTTCGTAATAACGTATGTCTTAGATTTACGCTCATGTGTAGATGAAGTAACTGATGCTTGAACGATCCCTTTTTTTTCATCAGCTTCCACAATAATTCTATTTTTTGACAATTGCTCTTGAACTAAGATAACTTTTTCAGTACCATTAACAACGAAATATCCACCTGGATCCAAGGGACATTCATCAACTTGTGCCATTTGTTTTTCGTTCATTCCATCTAACATACATTTATTTGATCTCAACATAACTGGCATTCTTCCAATCTCTAGATCATAATGCCTAATGATCTTACGTCCTCTTGTATATTCAACATCAACATAAATAGGTGCCGAATAAGTCAAGTCTCTTAATCTACACTCGTGTGGTGGTAGGATGACTTCTTTAATACCTGGAGCGGATGTTGATTTGTGTCCTACTCTGATATCCAAATATTTGACATAAAAATCAGGGTCTACATCTGATAAAACCAATGCGTTTGCTTTTAAAATTTTCTTTAAATCAATATCGACAAAATAATTAAAGGAGTCCAAATGCTGTTTAACTAAACCCTTTATTTTCAAAAATGCAGGCAATAAATTCCATTTATCTTCAGCTGTACTTATTTCATCAGTTAATTTTTTGCCCTTGTACTCGGGTTTCAATAATTCATTGAATGCAGCATCAGATTCCAGTGCTACACTTGCACGCTTTCTTCTAGATGGCATCTGGGATAAACAGTTGTGAACAGTTCTTGATCTCATCAAGGTAATTTTTTTTTATGTCTTGATTTATAACATCGGTCGTGAAACTAAACAAAAATACAGTTTATCACTTTACCTATATTCACTTATTCTGCGAATGTCATCTAATCTATTTAAAGCTACAGTAAATGAATATCTTGAAGGTCTTCCGAAAGCCGTCCAGTCTAAGTTATATGAGGCTCCAGCAACGTGCTTATCCATATATCGATTGCTTTCACCTATGGCCAAGTTTTATATAATGTCAATGATATTCAATCAGAAACCAGTTGCATTAAGGGATTTAGACAAATGGTGCAAACCACTGGCTAGAAAATTAGAATATGAAGCATTGAAAAGATTGGAATCCTTGCATTTAATAGAATACGATAGTAAAGGTACGCATATTAGATTACATTCAGTGTTTCGACAAAATTTCCGTGATTGCTTGACTGGAACTCAAGAGTCGAATGCATTTGGAAGTATAAGTACAACAATTGACAAGCATAAAGTAGATATTGCATTTTTGGACTCATTTGCTTCACAAAAATGGGAAACTATTTTACATTTTATGGTGGGGACGGAAGCAACTGCAACTCCATCAAATTCGGTTTTGAGTTTGTTGAAACTAGGTGGATTGATGGAAGGATCAGGGAGTAACTTGACCATTACCAATACCGGGTTTCAATTTTTATTACAGGATGTTAATGCGCAAATATGGACATTATTATTACAGTACTTGAATTTAACTCAAGAATTAAATATGGATCCAGTTGATGTTTTGAATTTCATATTTGTTCTTGGATCACTAGAATTGGGAAAAAGCTATGCAGTTTCAAGCCTAAGTGAAACTCAAGTTAGTATGTTGGCAGATTTAAAAGATTATGGATTAGTTTATCAACGATCGGATACTTCAGGAAGGTTTTACCCCACCAGGTTAGCTACTACATTAACATCTGATTCGGCGGCCTTGAAAACACCCTCCATGGCAGTTGAACAGGCGTTGGAAGAAAATGAGGAGCAGCTGGCTTCCTCCTCGTCTTCAAGTGTTCAAGAATCAATCATTATAGAAACAAATTTTAAATTATACGCCTATACAAATTCACCATTGGAAATTGCCATTTTAAATTTGTTTGTACACCTCAAAACAAGATTTGCCAATATGGTATGTGGACAAATAACGAGAGAATCCATACGGAATGCATTATATAACGGAATTACAGCTGATCAAATTATTAAATTTTTGGAAACTCATGCACATGCCCAAATGAGAGCGTTGGCTAAGGAGAAGTTGGACAAGAAGATAGAATTCGATACAAGTCATAATATCAATACAGCGGGAGGTGCGCCACAAAGTAAAACAGAAGGGTCAATATCGCAACATAAATTAGAAGTTCTTCCCCCAAATGTAGTCGATCAAATCAAATTATGGCAATTAGAATTAGATAGAATTCAAACATTTGATGGGTACTTATTCAAAGATTTTGCAAATCAGCAAGAATATGATATCTTATCTAATTATGCATCAGAATTGGGAGTTTTGATTTGGTCGGACAGAATTAAAAAAAAATTCTTTGTTTCAAAAGATGGTATGTCACAAGTTGCAGATTTTGCAAATCGTAAATTGAAAAGATAGTTTACTGTATATACAGGGTAAATAATAATATACATATATACAACATTATCCAGAGCATTACCCAGAGCATGATTCACAGCTTCCTCGATTTTCTATATCGCAAGCAACAGGTGTAGAGTCATGAATATCGTACAATTCGGAATCAGGTGTCGCATAAGCGAAAACTTTACTACGTTTGACTTTATCCGCTTCAACATATCTCTTTCTTTTCACACTTTTACTTGGTAAATCTTGATTAGCCAATTTCTCTGCCTCTTCGGTATCAACAGTAAATTGGATGGCTCTTGAAGCTGCTTGAGTACGTAAATAGTACATGCCTGTTTTCAATCCCTTTTCCCAAGCATAAAAATGACAACTAGTTAATTTCCCAAAAGTTGGATTCTGCAAATATATATTCATACTTTGCAGTTGATCAACAAATTTACCTCTATCCGCGGCCATATCAATAATGACCTTTTGACTCATTTCCCAAACAGTTTTGTATAATTTCTTTATGTCATCTGGAATACTAGCAATGCTTTGTATTGAACCACCTTCCATTATAATTTTATTTCTCATTGCTGAGTTCCACAATCCCAACTCTATCAAGTCTTTGATCAAGTAATTGTTCACAACTTGAAACTCTCCTGATAATACGCGACGATTATACAAGTTTGAAGTGTATGGCTCAAAACATTCGTTAAACCCTAGAATTTGAGAAGTCGACGCAGTAGGCATTGGTGCGATCAATAAAGAATTCCTTATTCCAAATCGTTGTACATTGGCTTTCAATGTATCCCAATCATTATACAATTTTGTTGGTTTATGATTCCACATATCAAATTGCAATATTCCTTTTGATGCCGGCGATCCTTCAAAAGTGGTATAAGGGCCCTCCACTATGGATAATTCTATTGATGCTTCGATTGCTGCATGGTATATAGTTTCCGATATCTGAATATTTAAGAGCTTAGCCTCTGGGGAATCAAAAGGTAAACTAAGTTCAAAAAATAAATCAGCTAATCCTTGTATGCCCAATGCAATTGGACGATGTCTTTTATTGGAATATTCTGCAGTTTCAACAGGATATTTACTGACATCAATAATTTTGTTCAAATTCTTCGTTACTACTTTAGTTACTGAATGCAATTTAGCGAAATCAAATGTTATGACATCTTCAGTGGTTTTAACGTATGTTGGTAGTGCAATTGAAGCCAAGTTACAAACAGCTGTTTCTTCTGGAGATGAATACTCCACAATTTCGCAACATAAATTTGAAGATTTGATTGTCCCTAAATTCTTTTGATTTGATTTTTCATTGCATGCATCTTTGTAAAGCATATACGGGCCGCCGGTTTCAGTTTGTGATTCCAATATAACAAGCCATAGCTTTTGAGCTTTTATTGTCTCATATGCTAATCCGTCGCGTTCATATTTTTCATATAATTCAACGAAGTCTTTGCCATACACGTCACTTAAACCGGGAACTTCATTAGGTGAGAATAAAGACCAATCGCCATTTTCTTTTACCCTTTGCATAAACAAATCAGGTATCCATAAACCATAGAATAAATCTCTTGTCCTTAGTTCTTCGTTCCCATGGTTCTTTCTTATTTCAAGAATATCAAATATGTCAGCATGCCATGGCTCTATATATATGGCAAATGCCCCTGGACGTTTGCCACCTCCTTGATCAACGTATCTTGCTGTATTGTTGTATACACGTAACATTGGAACTAATCCATTTGAAATACCATTTGTACTAGCAATATACGATCCACTTGCTCGTATATTATGAACATGAATACCTATTCCACCAGAAGCTTTTGAAATCAAAGCAGACTGATGTAATGTTTTATATATCCCATCTATTGAATCATCCTGCATTGCCAAAAGAAAACAAGATGATAAAAAGTTAAACTCGCTTCCTGCATTATATAATGTTGGCAGGGCATGTATAAAATATTTTTGGGACATTAGTTCATAGGTTTCTGCAACAGCATTCAAATCATTAAAATGGATTCCGATTGCAACACGAAGGAATAAGTACTGAGGAAGCTCGGCGATTTCCCCGTCCATTCTCAAAAGATATGAATTTTCCAACGTTCTAATTCCAAAATAAGTCAACTCAAAATCTCTAGAAGTTTCAATCAAATCATCAAAAAATTCCTTGTTGTCCATCACCGTTTCATAGAATCTAGAAGATATGGGGGAATACGAGTTACTTTTCAATGGTTTATACTCGCGCAAACGTTGGATATTCTCACTGAAAGTGTACGGAACTTTCGTATGAAGATTCTGGACCTCTATTCTACCCGCTAGTATTGAATAGTCTGGATGGTATATTATTCTACTTGCTACAGCTTCAGCAATATAAGTATATAGCTGTTGAATATTTAAAGAATCTGGTAATCCTTCATAAATGGAATTTACTACCTCATTTAGCTTGAAATGGGCCGCATCTAAATCAAAGCAAAGACCATTTAAAAGCTTTAGTATCTTGGATTTATCAAACTCTTGCACCGTACTAGATAGTACTTTTATAGGCTTCATATTTGGTGACTATTTGGTTAGTAATAAAAGGAAAAAAGAGCGATGTGAAGTATGCTTTTTTTGTGTAGTTCTACCTGCAAATGAACAACTTATTATTACACAAAACAATCTTATCCAAGTATTTACTATACCAAATGAAGAAATTAGGGATTAAGAGTTATTGTATGCTTATCATTCATAGTGTAATGAATAAACTTACCGTAGCAAAAATACTTTGCAACAAACTAACTGACATTTCGAAAGGCGAAAACCGCTACCTCTGGCTAGAATACCGAATTAAGAGAATACTAAATCATAATTTAAATGCAAGATCTTGTATAAATCTTTCATGGTGAAGTCATCACTGAAATCAGGCATCTGTTCACCTTGCCTACTTTCATCTATAACTTCATGTCCGCCAATCCCAATCTCATTCAACTCGTATATAATTTCTCTTCTCTCTTCATCGCTTAATGATCTGAATTCAGGAGATTCAAAATAGTTTGTGATTTGCTCCTGCTTTGTTTCCTTTCTTAATTCCCAGTCTTTAATTTGCCAATTTTTGAATCCACCAACTTTATCAAATATGATAGATTGTTCGTTATATAAATAATTAGATGCCATCTGGGCGATGCTTTGCCATTTGATTATTAGCTGCTCTACTCTGCTTGACTCTTGAAGGTATCTGTTCGCTTTTATTAATGTATCTTTACGTGTGTTATAATACTTTATTTGTCTGTCTAAATTATTTTCTTGAGCAGTTAAGGGGTCCTTATTAATTAATGGTCTATATTCTAAGGTTAGGTTAGTGAATTCGATAGAACTGCAAAATGTTATACTTTACTCTTCGAATTTAAAGGCATGATGATGCTGAAAGCAGATTTCTGTTTTTGCAACACAAATGGTAAAACAGATATATAGCTGGTTGAGAAAAAAAGACACATGTGTACCTATTAATTCTGAATACTACTGGCGATTTGGCGCAAAATCACACGTATCTCATGTAAATCTTCGACCTCTCTTTAATCTCCGTGCTTACTTTTGACTTATCTGTCACAATCAGGATGCCAGGATTGCCGTAGAAAATAACTTAATTGAACAAATCAGTCTGATTGAAATATAAAAAATAAGCTCCCACCCGGAATCGAACCGGGGACCAATTGATAATTACAAAATTAAGAAATTGCAATCAACTGTGATAGCCGCTACACCATAGGAGCGTATTTTGTGAAGTTTAAGAATCAATATATTCTTACCAGATTGATTATGAGCCGCTGACGGATAACAGTATCGAATGAGCTTACCTATAATAGCTAGCGTCGACAGAAAAGTTGATAGCTATATATCAGATACTCTTTAGTTTTATATAAACGAATAACTGTTGCAATCTAGTGCAAGACACAGAGGTCCTTGCTAGATTAAATACGAATTCTTATAAAGCGCTTTTAATGTTGTCATTGAATCATAAGCACTCATAACTAGAATCTGAAAGTCATGGAAAGGGAGATAATTGAGTGGAGTGTCGCTCATATAGACCTGGTTAAACTCCCCTATATCGTGGAAACTCCTACAGTTCTACATGATTTATAAGTAAGATTATTTTGTACGATAATGGCCGTCTGCTTCTCCGCAGGAGGAAAGTTTTCGTGTTTTATACGGTTGAGTGCCCATTAGGGCGTTTCTAGTGAACTTAAACCTACAATTAGGTATGTGCGCTTGTCTAAATTTGTTCAGATCTATACAATTTCATCAAATACACCGTTGAATGCGTCTTGTAACCAATTATAAAGTTTGTCATAAACTCGATCACCAGCATTATGAAACAGAATGCTGTGATCACTGTCAGGAAAAAAATGAACATCATAATTTTCAACCCCATTGAAGTTGAATTTATCTAATAACCACATCAGATTTTGTAAATGAACATTATCATCTCCTGTTCCATGCATGATTAAGAATCTTTTAACTTCTTTGAACTTATCTATTTCATTTATTCTTGCATATTTCTCATAATTTGGGTTGTTTTTCGGTTGATCCATGTATCTCTCCGTGTATATTGAATCATAAAAAAGCCAGTTTGTTACCGGAGCAACTGCCATTCCATATTTGAATATCTGTCCCTTATCGTATTCCAATGTTTTTAAAGTTGTAAATCCACCATAAGACCAACCCCACACTGCTACTCTCTCTTTATTTATAAACTTTCTATTTGCAGCAATATACTCTGAGGTCACCAAAGATAAATCCCTGGGTTCCCAAAATCCAATTTTATTCGTGGCAAAAGATTGAAATTCCCAATTCTTACCGCCTGTACCACGAGGTTCAATTACAAGCACAATTGCATTCAAGCCCGCACTTACGAGTTGTTCGAATTCAATATCAAATTTCTTTAATACTGTTTGTGATCCAGGTCCACCATAAGCTTGGACCAATAGTGGATACTTATGTTGAGGATTGAAATTTGGAGGCAATATTTCCTTCACATTTAACTTTATGTCATTTTTGCCGATTTTTATTTCTTTGAATACAACCGTTGGAAGATTAATTTCTTTTAATTCTTTTTCAGTATTAATACTTGGCTGTTTCAGAATTGATTCCTCTATTTTTGATTCATCTTCGGATTTTAATTCATCATGTATATCTGGCATACTAATCAATTTTTGCCATGGTTGATTTGGGCCCTTGTATTTCAAATCGAGATACTGCCCGTCCAGAGAAAAGTTGATATCATAAAACCCATCTTCATCGACCTTAGTGATATTGATAACCTTACCTGTTGATAGATCTATACCCAAAAGATGTGCATCCATCGAACTTCTTATAGTACTTAAAAAGTAAACATAATTTTCTTGCTTATCGTAATAAGCTTCACTAATGGCACTATAATCACTAAAAGTTTTTATTGGTGATGTAGCATTTGCAGAGTCAAACAATGCCAATACATTTTTTCCGTTAGCTACAACAATATCCATATATTTCTTTTCGTCTTTGCGTTCGAGCACGGTTATTGGATTCATCTTCCCCACCCAGCCATTGTATTCCTTGGCAACACTTATGGAGTTGAGCATAATTATGTTGTTGGATATATTGGGTTTATATAACTTTTTTGATAATATGGAACTAGTTCTATCGGTTTGCTTCATGAGAAAGTTGTTATTGTCTAACCAAGTTGCTTGATAAAGTATAAAGTCTTGGCCTAAAGTTTCATCCTTGTCTTGTAAAGTTTCTAAGCTTTTATCAACTGTATCGTAAACATGGAACGAGAGTATAGGATTGTTGGTTCCCGGTTTGGGATACTTTATGGACGTCTTTACCGGATATTGATTTATTCCATCAACTTTTGATTCATCCAGTGCTTGGTACTGACTTCCAATTTCAGTATTACTTTTAATGTAATAGTTCAATTCAACCTCTTTAACATTGGTGTCATTTATTTTGGCAAAAACTAAAAGCTTTTCATCCGGTGACCACCAAATCATTTTATCTGTGGCTAATACTTCTTCTTCATAAACCCAATCTGGCTTACCATTAAATATGTTTGGTGATCCATCATGGGTGATTTGATGTACCTCATTGTTGGATAGGTCTTGAATAAAAAGATTATGTTCAAAAGCAAACACTACAAAAGACCCATTGGGAGAAAACTTTGCAAAATGTAATTTATTTAAAACTTCTCCTTGGAAAGGGCCTTTTTGGTTCTCTATTTTTTTCTTATTCTCTGGCGGTTGTATTGGAGTAAATGTAGCACTAACAGAATTGTATAACCAATATATTGCAAATGTCAGATGTCTCCATTGTTGCAAAACATCAGTGACTATAATATGCACATTGTTTAATTCTTTTATTGATTTTGATGGATTTAATATAACGTCTTCGATGTAGAAAAACTCATTACTATAACCAAACTTCCTACCTGACAAAAAATTGTCTTTGAAATCACTATTAACCTGCTTGATAATGGTGTTTCCTTTTTCTACAGTTAGATAGAAGCCTGCCCCTTTATCTTTGGGATACTGCCTCGATGATAACCACTTTATGTTCTTCTCATACGGTAGATATTCGCCTTTTCTCCAAGATTTCATACTCAAATTTTTAAATTGTGGATTATAGTGGTTCAAGGTTACATTTTGACCGCTGATTATTACATCTGTTTGCCATGATAATTTAGAGACAATTTGTGATGGAGAAATTTGTGAATACAATATTAGACTTCCCAACCATAGCACAATAGTGACTATTGAAAGTATGGCACATATTCTAGTATTGATGCCTTTGTTTTGGTATTTCATTAATAGTGATTGGAATGATGGATCATTATTAAAATCATCAATATCTTTGCCCAGTTGAGCTGAATAATTCTCTATATCATTAAAAATTTCTGACAAACGTGACTCACTTGAATCTCGTGGTACTTCCAATATCCCCATCTGTGTTGATATCAAATCTGTCAGTGTGGATTCTCGTGGCGAATTATGTTCCACCATTTCATATTCTTCGTTATGTGGGTTTGATTTGCGTGAAAACATAAAATATGATGAATGTTCATAAGGGAAATATTCACAACCAACAATGGTACAATGGTATAATTGATATTGAAACTTTAAAAGCTTTTATTGGAAGAAACTATGATACTTTGCTTTCAAATAGTTGACCTGTGTGGTCCCAAGAAATTATGGATACCGTACTATTATCTGTTATGTATTTGTACTTAAAAGTCGATAAAGAGGAAATAAAAATGTCGCTTTTCGTATTTTTCCATGCGCGAGATAAACCGACATTATTTTTGATTTGGTTTTCAACAGGCTCCATGTACAGTACAATACACGGATGGTATTTGGAGTAGCAATGACAGTGAATCAGATGTACCATAATAATTTATATTCCGAAATATTCAATGAAAGTATCGATAATGATGAAACTTTCTATAAGTCAATCTTTACAACGCCTGTCCAATTCAATTCTTTGCTAAAGGTATTGACAAGTAATTCCGAGGCTATATCTTTATCATCAGAACTTGCCGATAAGAACATATTGACACTACAAGATATTTTTATAAACGGTGTGAGAGTATTTACAGAGGCTATAAGGTTTAAAAAGCCATTTCAGAATAACGAGATAGACAGCAATCTAGGGCCACAATTGCTTGCGGCACCACCACAAGCAGATTCAGTAAATGCACCGCTATCGGTGGTTCCGGAGTTGGATGACGGTGGGGATGATATCACCGTTCTTAACAGTAAACTGCAAAATTCAAGTAGACTAATATTGAGTGAATTTGATGATGGTGATGATTTAACTACTTTGAATGGGCAAGATCAAAATCTGCTACAGAATATGAATACACATGCTACATCTTCGAGTAATAGTTTGGCAGAATTTGAATTTGACTATTTGGATGATAACTTGAGAGTAGAATTGATTGAAAATATTATTGACATATTTCACATATGGTTTCAAAATATTTGTGAAACAAATGAAAAGTTCAAAAGGACAAATGTTTCAACGAGAGTAGATTTGAATATAAGTTTGTTTGACTCCTTTCAAAATAACTTGAATGTTTCCGCGTTGGTTGAGCTTTTTCGAAAATTCAATTGGTATTTGACAAAATCCATAGATGAAATTGAACAATCTTTGGACACGGAGTTCTTATGTTTGTCTCCGATGAAAAAAACTATTCAGTTGTTTAATCAAATCTTGAAAACGTTTTACTTGGGGCTTAGCTTACATAAACCATCAAGTCATGAATTCGTCGCTCTTAGGCGATTAATTTTTACATTTTATGAGGTTGATTTTTCGGAAGTTTTTAATAGATTAATACAAATAACGAACCCGATTGAAACTCATGATGGCTATAAACAAGCGGAGGTTAGATTGTCAGCTGATACTTTGTTAAAGGTTTATTTATTACTTGGGGTCTTGGCTAACATACCCAAGAATTTGTTACCAGATGCTAAATTCGACTTTTCATCGGATATCACAGCATTAACGACGGGGGAGTTTTCAAATCCCTATATTTCATTATTTTCTAAAGGTTTTGATTGGAAGCTTTATAATCAAGAAGTCAATCTGAGAATCTTACCCGTTTTATGCATGGAATTCAATTATTGTTATAATTTCCGTCCAGATCTATTGGCTGAGAAAATTAAAAATAGTTCGATATTTAACTGGATAAGTGGCAACCGTTATAGTTTAGATACCTATATAAATTGTGCCACTACTGCGTCCATTACCAATTTGTCGAATAAGAATTTGACTATTTTGGATGAAGAAGATGAATTTTTAAAAGATCTAGAAAAGAAGTATCAATCAAAACTAAGGCGTTTATCGTGCAACGCTAGCCAAGACGGTGAAAACTTGGATTTGCAAAAATTGTTACCAGTGTTATTGAATATTTACACGCTTGCGAACAACTCGTCTTTTGTTGATATTTTTACAACGCAGAGATACCATTTCTATGACAGAATTGAAGAAAAAACTGATGATGAATTAGCTCATGTCGAAACATTTGAAGTTTGGGTTTGTTTGTTGTCATACATTTTTGAGTATCAATTTCGCTCTGTTTGTATGCAATCAATGACATGTGTTTCTTTGCAGACTCTATTAAAGCTAGACGCGGATAAGTTGAAGAAATATCAAATCAATGAATACAAATGGAAATTATGTCATCAGAAGTTGCCTTTTGTGCCCAACGATTCTGGTAAATTAGGTCATAAATCTAGTTTGTTCTATATACTAGATTGTTTGCAAAACTTGCTTCGATTTAATTTGACCAACAAGTTGAATATATCAAATTTCAGAATGGCATTGAATTTAGTTTACAGGATATTGGAAGTTTTCAAAAAGGATACCGGCATTGAATTGGCACGATATTCATGGCTCGATTTCAATACGAGCTTATTTGGATTGATCAAATTTGTCAAGAGGCAAAATTTAATTAAATCAAAGTATATCAATTTTGAAGAATTGGCAAGTTTAGTTGAAGAATGCTTTGAAATCATTAATTTATTGTTAGACAAACGTTTTAATTTAGTAATGCAAAATCAGAATGAAGGTGTAATGAGTTTATTTGGATCTCATGAGTTCAAATCAATGAACTACACTTTGATCTATAACATCTTGCTCAATTTTGAAAGTTTACAATATTTAATTGAACAGTTTGAATTATTGAAAAGCAAGAACTTAAAGGGTTTATTTGCTTGCATGGATTATTTTAGCAATAAATTCTATCTCACTGAAGAGTCTAAGAAGGAAGAATCAGCATTGCACAAAATTGATTTATTTGATTTTGATTTTGACTCCCCCGAATTCATTCAAATACTTAATGAATATATTCTAAGTCCAGATGAGGTGTTACCTGATTATTCTGCTGAGAAAACAAATTACCGCTACAGCCTAACATTTAAATACTTGCAAAAACGGTCAACCATTAATTACCAAGATATGTTAACCATAATTCAAAATGCATTGTCAGTGAAGTTATAGACGCAAAACGAAAAATAAATGAACGTATAAACGTATAATTATAACTGTATATATATTCTAACTTTTCGGAATATCTTCCCATTTTACTTTTCCTGATTCAATCCAATGCGGATCTATTAATTGTTTCCTACTTTCATACATGATCTTATAAGAATTCTTAATCGTACCTATGCTAACTCCAGTTTTATCTCTGATTTGCTGCTGAGTTATATTGCTACTATGAGCTCTGGCTGTCAAGTAAATTGCTGTTGCAGCTATAGTTGTAGGTGAACGGCCAGCCAAGACACCTAATTCATCACATTTTCTAGCTACGTATTCGGCAGCATTTGTGATGGTAGAATTCAAGCCCAAATGCGAACAAAACCGTCTTATTAGGTCTTCGGCTGAGTGGGTAGTTAAGCTGGTGGTCTCTTGTACAATTGAAGACTGTGGATTTTGGACCAAATGTGAATGAATAATTTTCTTAATTAACCTCGTAACTTTGGCGATTTGCTTTGACGGAACATTAGTAAGAGCCCTAATTTCTTCTAGCGTACGGGGAACATCAGCTCTTCTGCATCCTAATAAAATCACTGCTGCCATTATAGAATCTTGAGTTTTCCCCCTAAGTAATTTATCGTCTCTGACGGCCTTGTACAAATGCTTGGCTGCATCACTCACGGATTTCGGTAACTGGTATCCATTACACAACTCACTAATCCTTTGATATGCAGCGGCCAAGGCGATGTTTTTCTTATCAACCAAACTTTTCAGCTGCGTCCTAGTCAAGTCCCGGCCCACTTTGGTATTCGAAGGCACATACGAAATCATGGTTGACAAGTCTTCAGAGTCCAATAATGGGTTCCCAGCATCTCCCACACGAGACGGGTCGTCGCCGTTCTGATCGTCATTATTGAAAGTTCTCCATTCGGACCTTGTATCTACTATTCTATCACTGAGAACCAACCCACAATTCCCGCATATTATGTCTCCTTCACTGAATCTTTCTACCAAATCCGGTGGATACTGCCTGCATTCAGGACAAATCAACGTGATGTTCAAATTGGGGCCATTGAATGTTTTGTTTGACGTCATGAGCAGGGAAGATCTTAACATGAACAAGCTTTCATCACTATTCCAAGGAATCACAGCTATGAAACCGAGTGGGAGTTCATGGTTCCTTTCCCTTTTTTCCCTGGGGCCGAGGGGGGCACAGTCAGGTCGACAGTACAAGGGAAACAAAAAGCAGAATACGGGAGCGAGAGGGAGGGTTTTGTTTTGTTTTGCGGGGTGTTTCAATCACGTCTGATTTCCTAAGTCATGTGCTGCTCAATCCAGAGAATATATAGGTAAGGTTCAAAACCATTACAAAAATACTACTAGAGCATTTGATATAAAGCTTTTAATCTTTGAAAATTGAATATATTCAAAACTATATATACCCAACGAGCCAATTCATTACAGGCTATTTTTTATCCTGCATTGTTCTAAAAAAGTCCATACAAGCAGTGAATACAACCAACAAGATACCACCACCTGGACCTAATCTCAATACTTTAGGAATAAAACCTTTGTACAATGCAGCAAACCCTTCTTCTTTGTAAACAATAGCTAATGAAGGATAAGTCCACTTATATCTGGTTGAACCAGCTTGAATTCTTGATTTAACAACGTCGAATGGTGTGTTCAATATAGTACCAAATGTACCTCCGATTGAACCACAAGTCAAATCGATTAAAGTCTTTTCAGTCGCATCTTTTGGTTTTGGCATGAGTGATCTAACTTGATGGATCAATCCGAAATAACCCGCATTCCACCAAATGTGCCTCCACAATGTAGACTCTAAACCTTTATATAAACCTAATGGACCACTTTTTTGAATGATGTCCTTGAAAACATCACCCATACCATTAAATTTAGTTGTTTTATCTTGTAATCTAATTTTAATCAATTCAAAAGGTACGACAACAAATGACTCAGTTGCACCAGCTGTAGCACCAGTTAAAATAGCCAAGGGCTGATTCATAGTCTTGATATCAAACACCTGTCTATAGAATTTACCCCATTCGTCATTAGCAGCAAATTTGGTGGCTCTTTTTGGGGCTTCCATTAAAATTGGGGCAGAAATCCCTTTATACAAACGGGAAAAGCCTTCCTCTTTAACAATGTTTTTCAAACAGGAAAAAGTACCTTTTGTAGCATTTGTTGAGTCCAATTGTTGTCTTGTTTTAACGACATCCAATGGATACATAACAAGAATCTCTGAAACACCAGCAATGGCACCAGATATGAATTGATAGATGAATGGCAATGACTTTTGATCGGACATCTTGTAAGGGTATTGACGTTTATGGTGTAGAATAGATTAAGGCTTATTCCAGAAGAGGGTAAGATAAAAGAGTAAGTATAGAACAGAATTAAATAAGATAGGATGATTGATCGAGTAAAAATTCGAGCCGAACCAGCAGGAAAAAATAAAGTGGAAAAATGAAAAACTGGAAAAACAAAATTAGGCCATACAATTAACTCTGATTTATTATAATGACTTAATTATTTAGTTACATGTCTCGTGTCAATATCCATCTATCCATCTACCTATCAATTAATCAACTCAGTCAGTGAATTAATCTATCAATCAATCAATCGATCAGTCAATCAATCTGACTACCTAACTGAACAAGTGTCTTGTAGTATTCTGATTATCAAAAAGACCCCTACTTGAGATCGACAGAGAAGGACAGAGAGGGACAGAGACAGACGTAAAGACAGGACAAACAATACAAAAAAGTGGGGTGGTGGAATGGAATTGCCAAATCCTTTCCTGGTGTAGTGGTGCATATAAAGAACTCGAGGTTTTTTTTAGGCCCTGCATTTCTTTCATATTTGATGCTGGTTTTGGTATCTGTCATTGGTTTTTTTCTTTAGCGTCTTAGCTGATTGAATTGTAGATAATGAACCAGAGTGTTTAAACTACTCATCGACTTACCATAGTTATTTGAACTTGGCTTTGACAGCTTTTTTTCGAGGCGGACAGTCGAGTTTGTTTCTTGTTTATACAAGACATTCGCGTGATTGTCGCGCTTATTTGATGGGGGAGTAATTACGTGGTACACGAATGCTCTTAACTCCACCATCTGATCTTCTGCGATTGGTTTTATAACTGACCCACTCTATAGAGAAACACATCCTTTTGGGCAAGCCGCGCATAGTTTAATGGAAAGCTCGTTGCCTTGAAAAGCTGATTATGAAATGTCGTCTAGTGACAGTTGCAAATTGCTGCAATCTCAAAAAATGAGAATAATGAAAGCATGTCAAGATCGTAATAATATAAAATGATGAAAGAATTCCAAAGCTTTTACCAAAGATTTTTAATACGAAGGAGCAAACTCCGTAAACTCGTGTGTTTCTTCAAGATTACCAGATGGGTCCCTTGTCAAAATCTTAGCAAAAATGTTGCAGAATAACTGAATCTTTGCAGTAATTTAATAAAAGCATTTGTTGATGGAAGAGATGATAATTGTATTTTGAGCAATTACGATTTTGTATTTCATTGCCAGAAACCAGTAACACTTATCCTCTGCGTGTGCTCGTATCTCCAAATCAAAAAATAACACGTGGACTCTCGCTGTGTGTTATTTTTTGCGGCATTAGCTAAAAGAAATCATTTCAATTACGGCTGTTTATAGGCTAGTGCTTTAACAACCTTTTAGAAAGAGACTAACCTATGCGTTTTTTACCATAAATTTTAATAAACAAGCAAATTGATACCTTATTTCTGAATGATGGAAATCTGCAGTAAGCGGCGACACTTTGAATTCATAGTACTGGTGACAATCATACTACAAAGAAACTCAGAACTGTCTACTGATATTGCATTGTTTTAGCCTATTCAGCCCTACAGCATTCTGAAGAATATGCTGAAATTATTTGAGTTAATTCTTTAGATCAATGGAGCGGTCAAAGGAGATAGAGAAATTTAGCTTGTGAAATGACACCTATGATTAAAACCATCCATTCATTCAACGCACGAGCGAATCTGAGTACGATTAAAACCTTATATAAACATGAGAGTAAATTATATTGTGTAAACTATGTACGTTATTTCAGTGCAATCCATTCTACATTCACAATTAGCTTGGTTGCGAAATTTAGGGCTTGGAAAACAAGCAGGGTAACTATATTTTTTTTTTAATAGCATCATCACACAGCTCCATAATTACAATGCCTGTGTGAAAAAAAAAAAAGAATTTTACTACTTCTTTTCTTCTTCGTGCGGCAGCCAAAGCTATTACCGTGTTGCTTGTCTGTTCTATTATATTCCTACGAGTTGGCGAGCGTCAAGCTTCTGGCGAGAATAAAGAGTCCTTGTGATTCTATTAAACGATCATCTTAATGCCCTTTCATTAAAATCCTATATATTTTAAACGAATTTAGTGAGGGCTGGTAGATCACACATAATAACCGTTAAATCCATTGCATTCTAACAATTGCAAGTACAAAATTAATAAATAGACCAGCTATTATTGACCGCTTTTGGTTTTCATTGAATACAGTGTCGTCCGCTAGCAAAAATACGATAGCAACAACACCTAAGAAGATCCCGATACAAAATCCCAATAGTAAATCTTCATTAATGTTCGTTTCGTCCAACTCTAATGGTTGGAACGGAAGGCCCTGTGTTTGTTCTGTATCCTGAGTAGCAGGTCGGTCTGTGGCATCATTATTCGAAGTTGATTCAATCCATCTTTCTTCTAGTTGACGTAGATTTCGTTGTCTATTATCATCCTCTTCAACATCTGCGATTTCTCCTCCACCACTAGTTGTATTTCTCTCGGATCCATAGATCAGATGGAATTGCCGCCTTAAATCATTAATATCTTCACTTGAAAATCCTTGTTGTAGTAATCTATCAAACCCAATAACTTCAGGCGACGTTTGTATTTGTTGAGGTCTATTATCTAATTGATTCTCTTGTGCCAATTGTTCCTTGGTTAATTCTTCACCAATTACACAATGTAAATATATTTGATCCATTCCCTCTCTTGGCTTCAACACTTCATTCTTGAAATCGGTTTTTTCATTTAGCACTCTCCCATTATAAATCAATCTCAATCTCTTGTTAGCACATTGAGGCTCTTTGCTTCTAATGGTGGCTTTGAGCCATACGACATTTACCAATTTATTAACATCATCCTTAGCGAAATTTATTCCCAATGGTATAGATAAATCTGGAACTTGTTCTGTTGATGAAACTGAATTCGTAAATCTTACCACAAGTGCAACTTTCATTATTACAGAAGATGAAACTTGCCTTTGAAACGTGCGATTGAAATCCTAATACTAGCTTGCTTGTTTTATTTTTTTTTTTTTTTATTCTTTGGCTGTGGCAAAACCAAACCTACATATGCACTTAGCTTTTTCAGTCTTATACACTTATCTCAATTGACCTTTTTGGTTCTTTCAGGCAACAGTCATATATTAACAATATACATTAGATGTCAGATAACAATGGTAAAAATAGGCTTGCTAAGGTTGAAGGTGTAGTTGAAGAACACTCCATTGGTGAACAAGAATCTGGTCTTAGATATGCTGCTTACGCAAACAGATTGAGAACCATTTTATTAGCATCGCACAGATACGTTGCATACACTTCAGACATCGGAGAATCATTTCGTCCAGTTGCACACTCGTGGATCGTGAGAGGTGGTTATACTATCTCTTGGCTTTACATTCTAAGTGATGTTTCTTATGCATCTTGGATCACTAAAATGAAATCTGAAGGTAAGTATACTCCGGGTTTGAAACCTTGGGATGCAGCTCCCGCACCAGATGTAGCTGCAGCCCAGACATTTTTGTCTAGTCACACTTTAGTCGATTCTGATTGGAAATTATCAGCATTAAAAAGAGGTATCTTTCAAAGCATTGCCTCAATGGCTTTGCCAGCTTTCACAATTCATAGTACTGTGCGTTACTCATCGTATCTTTTCAAAAATTCAAATATCAAAGCTTTGAAAACTTATGGCCCAGTTGCTATAGGTTTGGGTATTGTCCCGGCCTTGCCATACGTCTTTGATAAACCTGTTGAGCATATGGTAGATTGTGTTTTCGACAAGGGGGAAGAGTGGTACTTGAAGCAAAAACTAGAATAATAGAGTTAGATGATTGTTTGCTACGATTAATATTAATTAGAGACATTAACGTAATCATATTGTACATGTATTTCTTATTCTCTCTTTGAAGAATTGACTGTTCCACACTTTTTACAAGTTTTGGCATCCAAATCACCATCAAACGCAATAATTGCTTCCTTGATTTGAGTTCCCAAGTCTGTTAAGTGAAAATCAACTTCATGGATCAAATTTTCACATTTGCTGCAATACCATCTTACTTGATCATTCATATTTTCAGGACGATCTTGCTCGACTACAATTCCAATTGTATCTTTATAACGACAAGGATTGTGGGGAACATTAGGGGGTAAAAGAAACGAATCACCTTCGTTTATGATTATATCTTTAAATTCGCCGTCATCAATCACTTTCAAACACATTGCACCTTTAAGCTGATGGAAATATTCTGGTGTTTGATTCACATGATAATCACTTCTTTCATTGGGGCCTCCAATGATCATGATCGTAAAGCCTCCACGATGAAGACAGTAGTTGTTGACCGGTGGTTTCAAAAGATCACCGTTTTCCTCGATCCATTTTTGTATGTTAATTGGTTGTGAAAGGACCATTGAATAAGATATATTTTCCGGGAGTTATTGGTGTGGGAAATGGAGATGAAGAAACCTAAGTGGTAGGATTTGTAATTCTGTCTCGTTTATAAGTTATTTCAGGACTTTAGTTCCTGTCGCTTTAGACGTCTGCTGAGAGTGTGCAGTATTCCCAAAAAGTTAATGCCAAGGAACGACTCGGGAAGAGACTTACCGTACGATGACTTTCTAGAAGGGAGATCATTAAATATTGAAAAACGCTTTCAACATACTCTCCATCATTTAATCAATTACTTACAGTGGACTAAGGATAGGGATCCATAGGGCGATTTAAATAAATTAATAGTTGAAATACACCACAAATTTGATTGCCATATACATGTAAAATTATATCGAAGAACTGAAAATTCAACAAATGCAAATGTAAAAAAAAAGGGTGCATCGTCTGATAATCTAAACAAAATCGTCGTACCCAGACTGCCATTGATGAAAGTTTCGATTTGAGGATTTTCTGTTATACGAATAGCTATCTGTTTCATTCTCGTAGAAAGAAATGATTAGCCGATTGAAGAAACTTGGTAGCAGAACTCATGAACTTACTTATAAAATCTTTTGAGTACTACTTCTCAATCAATGTTCAAGACATTACAGAGACCATATGGATCTATTCTATCTTCAAGCAGCATTTTATTGAATCAATTCTGTAATATAGACCGTTATCATATTTCCCCAAGAAATCCTGCTTTGATGTTTCTTGCCTTGGCCCTCAACTAATTGCTGTAAGCTTTACAGTAATAGATATATTATAGGAATTTTACGAGGTTGGTATATTACTTAAGACTATTTTTTTGTTGTAAAACGTTCCTAGAATGCCGTCTTTTGAAATCTTTACAAGCAATTTTAATCCTGTTTTATGTTCCATACTATAAATATTACGTGCATGATGTATATGTTGATGTCAATTCTCATACTTAAAATCATAAATAAATCAAGCGTATTGTAAGAATCAGTAGGACGTACCAGATTGATTATCAAACGCTTATGTAAGGACTTGAAAGATAACGGTATACCGTCGAACAAGCTTACCTATATAAGCTAGCGTCGACAGAAAAGTTGATAGTTGTATATCAGATACTCTTTAGTTTAATGTAAACGAATAACGGTTACAATCTAGTTCAAGACACAGAGGTTCTTGCTACATTAAGTGCGAATTTTTTTCATTTTGTACACTATTATATGTATTAGTAACTGTTAACCCGGCAAATGGTATCAATATACCACAAGGTAACAGCCATCCGGCAAATACAGTAACAACTAATAACAGGCATATGAATATGAACCATAATAATATCAGAAAGAGAGAGTGACCTGTCTATGATACTACTGTGAATGCAGCAAACCTAGCAACTAATCGTGGGGTCGTCTTACACAATGGGGAGCTTTCACTTACTGTGGTCAATACCCCTTCTATCTCCATTTCCCAGGCAGTTAGTGAATGTCTGAAAAAGATATGAAGATCATACCATACCATGGAATGATTTTTCAGAGGCTGTAATAAGAGCAGCAGCACAGCCGTTCACTTATGCCTTCATAGGAATGGCCGTGAACGCAGCAACAGTAGATAGGGATTTGACGAGGCGTAGTAATTCAGCAGGCCAGAGACAAATGTCGAGGAAATGTATATTGATCAAGTTAACATTATGCTTGTTAATGATAGTTATCTTAATAATATCTATGAACGCAACATAACAACAGTACCGAGACCTAAAGGCTAAAAACGTGATATGGAAAGGTGGACTCGATTAGTATTCAGTAATAAGACAAACCCTAGTATCACAGCTGTTACTGAAATGTCAGGTGAAAGAGTACACGCTAAATACAATAATTCCTCGCTCAGCGGACATGAGAATACAAAGAGGTATTATAGCTGTCAAAAGGCCTCGCTTGCTATACGTTTGGTACGAACCACTATTTTAAATTTTGGATACCAGCAATAGACATGTGCAGAGACTCGGGTTTTATTGTTTATAATGATGAAGTAGACGCAGAAAGTTTGATGGGCCACATAATTTGAAGGCAATTCTGTGCTAACTACTATAAATTATCTACAGGTGGCAGCCAGTGGAACGCGACCTGGAGATTCTATTTTGGACAATCAGAGTTTTTCTGGTCTAGCTGTGATAGCGAGCATTAATCAGAGATTAATTAGTTTGGATCAGTATGAATAGCTACTCTGATGAATACGAGTGATTAACCAGCACATAAGTATGCGGATTAGATGAAGTTTGATGCTATCAGACAAAACATTAAGCTCGATTAAATGTGTAATATAAGAATCAAGGAGCACAGCAGCTATAAGGTTAAAATATAGATGAATCTAACTTATAAACTGGGAGGATTCAAAGTAATGAATAAGTATAGAATAAAATAAAATAAATAAATTAGAATGAAATTATAAAACCAAAAAAAAATAAAAAGCACAAAACACAACACACAAAAACCAAAACACAAAACACACAAAACCAAGCAACCTAAATCAACACAACAACAAACTGAACACAGATTAATATAACAATAGAAATCACACGAAGCTAAGCACAATAATATCATCAACAAAATTTCTCATCCATCAATATCATGTACCAATTCACCTATAACTTCTCTTAGGTGGGCGGGAGCATTAGTATAACCAAAGGGTAAGACACTGTAATGATATTTCCGTTCTAGTGCGCTGAAAGCAGTATAATATTTACCATCCTCGGTAAGTCCAAGTTGGTGGAAAGCGGAAGCCATATCTAAGCTGGTGTAATAGTTGTATCCATCTACTTTACGCGGACAAGTGGTCTGGGATAGGCATAGAAACCGTTTTTGAACTACCGCAAGATTTGTAAGTCGATAGTCAATACGCATGCGGTGAGTATTATCTTTCTTTTTAACAAATAAAAATGGAGCGCTAAAATCGGAACTATTGGTAGGTGTGGCGGAGATTAAGCCCACTTCAAGTAATTTATGGATTTGCTCCCAAAGTTCCAGTTTTTTGATGTTGTAGTATTAGAGTTAGTCTGGATGCAAAATTAGCTCACGTGTGTTGCACGTGATGCTATCCCAGCTAATAGCCCTCTAACCCCATTCCACGATACCTTATCAAGTGGCTTAGGTAGCTGCCGTTCACCTAGAAGGAGTCCATATCTATGCGGACAAAGGTAACCATATCACACCGCTCCTTATCTTGTCTTATCTTATTACTCTTATCTGATCAGTGCTTACTACCCATATGGTAATGAGTGCTTACTCTTATTGCCTTAATCTCCTGCCCAGCAGGGTACGGAAATACTGTAAATATCCCCTGAATTATCTTGTTTTATCTTGTGCTTAGTTTAGCGAACAAGTGTTACTCGATCCGAGAGCAGAACCTGACTGGCCCTGCCGACGAGTTGTGATTTTTAACGTCCCTTAACCCAAGAGTTCTAATTCTTTGAACCGGTTGATTTGGCAGAATCTTTTGATCTACCAAATTTATATGGACAGATATAACTAGTGTGTCCTAACTGTCTGCACTTGAAGCATCCTTTATTATTATTTTCTCTTTCTCTTGCCCTTCTCCCTTTCCTTTCTTTTCTTTCTTCTTGCCTTCTTTTGTTTCTTGTCCTCTTTCTCTACTTTGGTAGCCTTAGAGTTAAACTAGTATTTTGGTAGATAAGTTTGGCGTTATTCTTAAAATATATAGTACATGAACCATGTTACTATCACCTTAAAACTCCACGTACCTACCGTGTCATATTAAACCCATTCTTTGTAGTACAGAGCTGTATTAGTTATAACATAACATCTAGAATACAGTACATGGACCATGTTACTGCCTACTTGATATAATGCTTCTACCCTCCTACTCTGGGTTGGCATTCTTTAGAGGTTAAAACCCGTAATATAAGTATGATGCATGGGTCATGTCATCATAACGTTTATTTATGTATTAGTATTAGTCCTTAGAGAATTTATGTTTTCCTCTTGGTTTACCTTAATTAACCAGTCTTGTCCACAAAGTATCCCTCATCTCGCTCTTGTAGATCTTAAGCTGTTCTAACAAGACTATAGCATTAGTACATTGTAGTAGTAAAAAATATTGTTACCATTGTAATTCTTAAGTAAAATAATACCATGTAAATTGGGTATGTCATACGTATCTCTCTTTCCATTTACTGCCATCGATCCCATCGTTCCAATTGATCCAGCTACAGCTGATGTAGCAAATGCTACGGATATGACCATCCTACCGAATTCACCTGTTTCCCATATTAGTGCCCATAATGGTACTATACTTGCAGCTGCATACCACAATGAGTGAGCCCCATATCCATCTATTACGTTTTGTTGCTTCTGAGTATATATCTGTGCTCACTGCGTATTGTATACAGTATTGATTACATCAGTAATGATCACAGGATTACTTAATGATTTATTAGATTCTGTTTTCATTAATTGATTAATTTCATTTTCTAGTTTGACATTCTTAACGTTGAGTAAATTGCAATAAAAATATTAATACAATCCCAGCTGTGGTTATACAGCGGTTGAAATTGTTGTTCGAATTAACTATCATTTTAATTAATTGATACATAATCTAATATGTGATACACTATCAACTATAAAAATTCGTATTTAATCTAGCAAGCACCTCTGTGTCTTGATAATCAATCTGGTAATAATATCCACTATATCTTACAATATAAACTAGATAGCTGGCTGTGGCCTAATGGTAAGGCACTTGACTACGGTGGGTGACCAAGTTCGCTTGACATCAAGGGATTGCAGGTTCGAGTCCTGTCAGCCAGGTTTTTTTTTAACTTTTTATTTATATTTGAATGATTTTACTTTTGCCTAAGAGACTCTATTGGGTATACAACAATACCATATCTGTATTTCAAAGTTTCTGATGAGCTAATACAAGTCCTCTCCATGGGTATCTGCATTTTTTCTGGCATCCTCTATACCTAATTCTAAATCAACAGAATGATACAACGTAAGTGCTATGATCAGTAAGAATAAATTAGGTAGAAATGGATACCTATCATCGCCTGTTTTATTCTGAATAGTCGCATTTACTAATCCACCAATCCAGCCAGTAGCGACACCCAACATCACTTCCAATCCAAAATATTGAGCCTCATTTCCTTCTGGTAATAAAGTTGAATATACACATCTATTAAGAGATCTCATTGCAGAAGTGGAAGCTGAAACTATAATATCAAAGATCCAAAATTCTGATCTATGATAGTATCCTATAGGTGTAAATTGTTTTATTCCCAAACATCCCCAGGAATTTGCAAAAATTGTTACGGATAAGAATATATAGCCCCAGCTTTTTATTGCTAGTTTGGTTCTTGGATATAAATACATCCACATTATTGACCCCAATGATCCACAAATGTAAGACATAAATGTGTACACTGTGTATTCAGAATCTGAATTGCCTAGCCCTAAAGTTGATCTAAATAACAAAACAAACATAGTCATAAAATTGGTATAACTAATGTTCCAAATAACCCAAGATATACAGTACAAGAAAGCACTAGGATAATTCTGTATGTCTTTGATAAGTTTAACAAATCTTTTGAAAGGGAGTACTAAAAAGTTATCCTTTCTCTTCTTCCCCTCAACACTTGGTATATATGCTGCCGCTACCAATGCAAATATGATTGTAAAACAGCCAGCGATAGTAATAGCCAACAAAAAGCTATGGTACCCGTCTTCTTCTGGTTTGCCTTTTGAAAATGAGATAATAATTCCAATTATCAATGCTGTAATCCCACCAAGATTTCCAAGGACTATTCCCATCACCGAGACGATCGATCCTTTTCTCAAAATATCCTGCTTGTCTGCCCTCATAAACAATGGAATATATGAAGCTTCAAGTATTTGATAAATACCGTCATCTATACCCAACAAAATATACAAAGCAGATGCCACTTTCAAATTTGAATAACCATCTTTAATCAATCCGGCAAAAGGAAGTGCTAAACACCCATACAACAAAATTGATGCGATCAAGAACATTTTTCTGTAATTGGAATAATCAGCAATACCCATTAGAAAGATTGCTACAACCCCTTCTATTGCAGTAGAGATTGCTCTAAGATATAAAACATAAGACGTGTAGTGTACTTTACCTACACCAAATTTGATGAAACAATTATTTCCTCTGAATCCACAGGGTGTTCCATTACTCGTTTGACCTATGTTTCTACCCATTGACTGAATGACGGCTGGAACATAAGTCCTCACCATAGAAGCAACAGGGCCTGTGGAATAGCAGAGTAATAGCCAAGTGCGATAAACTGATTTGGTACTCCATATGTTGTTGTTTTGGTTGTCCATTCTTTAGTATAAGATTTATCCTATAATTCTACGAGAAAATTAGGAAATCTTTACCACTTTATTATAGGAGTTCTTTTACAAAATAATACCAAGGGATAAATTTTCTGATAAATAGGAAAATCCCTGTTAAAACAATACTATATTGGTGGCTAAATATATAAAGTTCTATTTCATTTCTTCTCCTACACGTTCTCTTCTCCATTTAGATCCCCATTTCAATAAAACAATTACTAGAACAATACCAATTAAGTCAATCAATCCTAAGCCAGTAAAACACCAACCAAATCCCATCTTCTTGATTAAAGGATCTATTATTGCCGTACATATAGATGCTGAAATATTTCTCATCAAATTACCAATCGCAACGTTTGTTGCTGGTTGACCAGTTGAGCATTCTGTCAAGTAAGTCGTAGTCGCAACGAAAACCCAAGTCATACCAAAGCCAGACAAAAAAGTAAATACAAATACAGTAGATACGTGAACACTTTTCTCTACTGTCCATGCGTAACCAATTATGCCACACATAGAAATAATGAGACCAAATAACTGTATTGAAAATCTATGTTCTGGGACATATTTGTCTGGGCATTGTGTCATCATATTTTCTCTTAGTTTGTCTGAAAGCCAACCTCCAGCGGTTGAACCCAAGATTAAAGAAACCCCGGGACACAAATAGCTCAAACTGGTTTCAACGTTTGAGAAAGAATATTGGTCTCTCAAAATATGTGAAAACGTGACCATTACTCCATAAAAAGTTGAAAATAGTAAACCCGAGTTGATTGAGCAAATCAAAACTGGTTTGTACTTCAAAGCTTCCCAGTACACTTTTAAGCTCGGCTTTGGTGGTCTAGGGTACCCATCAACTAATTTTTCTTGCCACAACTTTGGCCTTACAAGGTAGCCTTTACCTTCATAACAGGCGCAATTACCAACTAAGTACCTTAGTGTTTCGGGTAAGAGAAATAAAATTATCAAGTAAACCACAAACCCCAATAGAGCTAGAAACCCAAAAATCCATCTCCAGTTACCATTTGCGGCAATGATAGAAAATACAGGACCCAATATGGGACCAAGTTGAGGACCCCACATAAATATTGAAATTGCTTTTCCTCTGTGTTTTGGCTCAGTTATGTCCGCAACGGTTCCAGATCCAACTGACAAAACGCTAGAGACACCAAAGCCCTGCAACACTCTTAATATGTAAAGAGAAGCAATGTGCGCTGGAACTGTTGCCAAAAGTATATTTGCTAGTATAAAAAATACTAGTGGAATAAGGTATAAAGTCTTCCTCCCGCCATAATCCGCCCATGAAGCCCATATTAAAGGAGCAAATGCAAAAACAACCATAAATATTGAAACTGTTCCATTGATTTCGGGTGTGGATACCGAAAATACGTCCTGCAATTGAGATAAAATAGGGACGTATATGTTTCCTGCAATAGGACCTAAGCAACCAGCCAAAGTTACAATTCCAATAATCACCGCCTTTCTTTTGAATGGCAAGGCACAGTATACGGGTACTTCCTGCTTCTCTGTATCTTGAGAATTATCTATCTTTTCTAGCTTTTCAACCATTGTTGAGAAATAACAAAAAGAAAAAATACAACTAGATTCCAAGTATTGGTTAAAGGGTTGAAAAAAGTTTTAAGGAGCTGCAGATAGCTGCGAAAAAATCTCTAATTGTTACATTTTTATGGAAATTGATGCGAAGAACAGTTTTATTAATTAAGAAACTACAAGCTTTCAAACTTTAATCTTATCCCTAATGGGCTAATTGGACCAGCAGAAGTAAGTTTCTCATTCCAACTTGGGTCTAGAGAAACCTTATACTTGCCAACAATTGCAACCACAAATTGTTTTGCTTCATACAAAGCAATTTTTTCTCCCAAACATGCTCTCTTTCTTCCATGAAATGCCGGCAACTCTGCGGACCTTTTGCTTGCAGCAAATTTTTGATTCACGTCATCAATATTTTGCCCCCAACGTTCTGGCTTAAATATGTCAGCATCCTGACCCCATATATTTCTATCTCTACCTGTGCCAAAATTATTATAACCAACATAAACGCCCTTGGGTAAATATATGCCATTTAAGGAGGTATCTTGTGTGGTACAACGATTAATAATTTGGCCCAAAGGAGGGTACATTCTTAAAGTCTCGTAAATTACTGAGCAAAGGTAAGGCTGTTTTGCATCAGTTTCTATGCGCACCAACTGCTGAACATCCTGATTTTTTGCAAGGACAAATAATAAGGAAAGCATTAGCAAAAGGGGGTTCTCGTGCCCAGCAACCGTCAATATAATTGCATTGTCCAAAAACTGTTTCAGCGTTAATTTGCCATACGTCAATGCGTCTACCAATTTTGTAGCTGCACTATTAGGCAATTCCTTTTTATGATTATCAATCAATTTTTTGCCATACCATTGCCGGAATTGGTCCACTTCAAGTCTAGTTTTCAATCTACTTGGGATTGGAAATTTTTCAAAATAAGGAAAGTTCATGTAAAATGGCTTGAAAATCTGCAGCTTTATATACTTGATCTTCTGATGCATAATTGATCGTGTGCCATCAAGTGCGTGGAAATCCACGCCCATGATTGCATCACCAACGTTTGCCAAGGAGTATTTTTGTATTAAATCAGTAGCTGCAATTATCGAACTATGTTTTAATTCTTCATCAATTAAATCAAGAAGTTTGTGTGTGTTTTCTGCGATTGCTTTCAAATCGGGAAATTGAATGCTCTGTGCCACTACTTCTCGATACAATTTCCACAATTCTCCATGAGCACTGATTATATTATCACCTGTGTAACTAGCTAACACTGATCCTGGAATTTTGATGTGGTTTCCACTTTTCGCGTACAAATCTTCATTTTTGAATATTGTAACCAAATACTCTGGTCTTGTTACTAAAATATTCCATCTGGATGCAAAATAAATTTTGACAGCACCATACTTTTCTAACTTTTCTCTTAAGTATAAATTGTAAATATCTTGCTGATCTAAATTTGTTAAAGCACCTAAAAACGAAACATAAAAGGGAATCTTTGGTATGTTGTTAGGGAAATTTATTGGTGGAAACACAATTTCTGCAGTCAAATACACCAAATAAGTAACCAATCCAATTAGCAAGTATTTTAAGACCTGGAAAAACATTGCCTGAGTAATAATCTTGATAATGGTTTCTTGTGAAAATTCTCACCCTATTTATCTGTCCATGTTCTTTCCCTTTGTTGCAACTACAAGAAATACATGCACGAGCATATAAATACTTCTTTATAGATTCTGCAACCCCTAAATGGTACCAAAAGTTTAAAATCAAGGAAGCAAAAAGAAAACTTGCGATAAATCCTACATAAGAATGATTTGGGATGTAAATCTTTCTTTCTCTATTTATATATTTCAAGAGATTTCCTGATCCTTGCGGAATTTCTCGTCAAAAGCTCCTTAAAATTTAAGCATGGAATCTGTTTCTACTTTATCATTAAACTCCAACAATAGTAGTAATACTACTGTGAGTGGAATTGAGTACGAAATCCCAAAAACTACTTACGAGTACATCAGGTTGATATACAGTCGTAATGATGCAAAATTTTTAAGTTTTCGCACTTTTAATGATTTTTCATTTGACATTTTTCCGGCCATTAAGAAGAACAAGTCCAGGAGAATATACTATGATGATGGATTGACACAATTGCAAATCTCTGATGAATATTATGCATGGGAGAAGCAGCTAGATAATGGCACATGGCAAGGTGCTGTAACTATTCAATTTAATATTACAGATTTTGAACTTTGGTTTCTTAGGTTACTTGTATCACAGTCACGTGTAGCATTTAATTATAATCAAGTTGTGGATGATTATTCAGTTTATACAAAGGCTGTTGCTGATAAGTTTGAACAAGAGTTGAAACATACTGTGGAAAATGACCAATGGAAATTAGGGGGTGAGGAGTTTTTCAGTAAGGGGGTTGATTTTTTCACTTCTCGCTGGCAGCCAATAGAAGCTGTACTTCCAGCTTTTCCATGTAAGTCATCAAATACAGAGAAAGTTGCCGGAGAAATGCCCGACAAAGGTGAAGAATTGGCATTACAACGTTTAATTCAATTTGCTGATTCCATAAAGAGAATATATCCACCGGGTGTTATCATTTGGATTGTTAGTGACGGACATGTCTTTAGTGATTGCATTGCGGTTGATGACACAAAAGTTAACAAATATTCTCATGCATTGAAACAATTGTATTATCAACTTAAACCAGCCAATGCTAATCCAATTCATTTTTGCTCATTGCCAGAAATTTTTGACTTATCCAATTCCAAATTTAATGACGGTCTTGTAGAAAATGTTGAATTAGGACATTATCTTGGAACTGAGATAGACCCAGAATCTGAGATTTGTAGAAAAATCTTAGTCACCTCATGTGACACAGACTGTGGTAAGTTGAGACAAGATATTACTACAAAAGGTCATCCAAGATTGGCGTTATTTAGAGGATTTTCGAAATTTATGACGGAGGATTTAGCTCTTCATCCAAATGTTTCCAAAATGACAAGAAAGAAGTTTAAAAAGATTATTGCAAATGTCGCTTTCGAGATGATCAAACGTAATGATGCTTACTCAAATTTGGTGGAGATGATGTTTCCATTCCATTTAAGATTTTCAATTCATGCTCATAATAATGCTGGACCAAAATTTGGAATCTCTTTGTTATCTAAGCAAGGTGTAAACCAGTGTCATCCGATTAATAGCATTGAAGATCATAAAGAGCCCAAAAATACAGATTTATTGCATATTCCTACACCTTGGCATAATTCCATTGTAAAAATTGATGACGGAGAAACGTATTTTGTAATTAAATCAAATAAAGTTAAAGAAGAATTAGAAAATGGTGCAGGAAGTGGTGGATGGGATCCAAAGAATCTCCATTATATTTTCTTCTCCAATTGATTTGATGGTTGGTTTAAGTTTGGATATAATTAGGAAGCGAGGGTGGTGGCTTGCTAATTATATATTTATATACATACACACACATATATATATATACATATGTACATGTACATGTTTTACGAGTGAAGATGGACACTATTCGATGTTTTACTTGTAGTATAATTGATCTGTATATTCGTGTTCTTTGGTTTTCTTCTTTATATCCAAACGCGTTGTAAAAAAAACAATGAACACACAAATCACCTTTGCAATTTGGTGACACTTACACAAATGGCTCCTTCTCCATTACAGATCAAAGTAAATGCTTTGAAAAGATTAATCAAAGAAGAAAAACTATATCAACAAGAAGTTGCAGAGCAAGAACAATTTGTTAATCAAATGAAAGCTAACAAAGCGGACGAATATGAATTGAAGAAGCAAATTCAGGTTTTAGAAGAATCACAAAGAATGGTACCTCAGGTAACTGACAAAATTAATGAACTTAAAGAGTCATTAGGTCAATACTTGGAGGCTTACAAAGGCGAGGAGGATTTAAGTGATGCTAAACGTTTGATTTCTTAAAAAAGAAGTAAATGTATATAAAATCGATTGAATATAAGTCTTGATTTTTTTTTATTAATCTCTTCACGTAAACCTGCTACTAAGTATAAACTAGTGTTCTAAGATAGTCAAGTTACCAGTAACTACAACGTTTTCCAAGATTGCCCCATTTGGAATATCAATTTTGTCGCCATCATTACAAACAATAATAACGGTTCCTTTTAATTGAACCCCTTTACCTATTGAAACATTACCAGTAATAGTCAAATGATCTAATTCTAAGATTTTTGGCATATGAGGAATTCTTGCTTGGAAACCACTAACTTTTTTGAAATGAGAGCCTAATTTGATTAATGGATTGGAGAAACCATCTCTAGTTGGGTCCAACCTCAATGCACCATGTTCTAAGTAGAATAAATCAGATTTAACTAATAACAAGTCAGAACATGTCTTGACAGGTAAAAATCTAGATCTTGGAACAACAACACCATGAGCACCTCTGAAATGTCTAATAGAAGCACCAACAGCAGTTTCTAATTGTAGAACGTTAATATCTGAAGAACCTTTTGAAATTGATTTTTGATTAGGAATGATTTCTGCTTCAATAGCATTTGCTTCAACTAATTTTTTGATAGCTCGTAAATTAATCCACAAGTTATTTGTATTGAAATATTTAAATTTCTTGATGCTCTTAAAATCTTCAACATGTTCTTTTGGAACTTGAGCGATTTCTAATAATCTAACTTCACCTTGATAATTGATTAATGTACCACCTTTAACATCAGCTCTTGTTTTGTCGGTTAACTCCATAATATATTCCGCACCAGTTTCAATCATATGATCCAAAACTTTGGTGTCCACGGTAGCACCTAAGTTGTCACCATTAGAAACAAACAAGATTTCTCTACCTTGAGCTAATAAAGCTTCTAGTTCACCAGATTGAACCAAGGCTTCAAATAAGTCACCATGACCTGGAGGATACCAAGATTCAAGAGAATCATCGTATGATTCAGGAACTGGTAATAATGAATCCTTATAAATTCTTGGGAATCTTGATTGATTAAATGTTTTCACTCTGATTCTATGGCCCTGATATTTTTTGATAATTTTAGCGGTATCGGCATCAGTATTGAAAGAATTCATTAATAATAATGGAACATCGGCATCATACTTTCTATTCAAATATTCAATTTGTCTAACAGATAAATCCAAAAAGGTATTGCCATCTCTCACTTCAATGACGGATTTAGGACCAACACAACCCATAGAAGTACCCAAACCACCATTCAATTTTAAAACTGCTAATTTTGACAAATTAACAGCAGCATTTCCAGTTTCACTTAATTTTGCGTAGGCGACAACTTCATCAGCATTTGGTGATCTGATTTTGTCCCACTCTAAAGTAGTACCAGACGCTTTTTCAGACAAATATCTTCTAAATAAAGAAAAAAAATTATCCATTTCATTTTCAAATCTTCTCTTTGCTTCGGGATTTTCGACAGTATCAGCTAAATTATTCAAAGCGTTACGCATTTGAGAAGCTGCAACTGTAGTTGCAGTGTTGTCAAAGGCCTATAAAGAAAACAATCGTTAGTAAGCAGATTGGGGAAATCAAAATGTGTTGGGAGTAGAGTTGTTGACAATACATACATAAGCTGATTGAGATTTAATATGTCTTTTTGGAGTAGCAAGGGAAGCCATTGTATTTTTGAGTACGGTACCAATTGATTTGACACTAGATTGATCCAGCAGTTGAATCTAATGGAAAGAAATTGATGGAATAAAAGAAGAAGAACAATAACAATAAAAACCAAAAAAAGTTAAAAGTGGTTGTTGTTTTGTCTGGTGCTTTGGTTTGGTTTGGTTTTGTGTGGCGGTGGTGGTGTGTGCGCGTGGGCGTGTGTGTGTGTGGGAACATGCACTGCAAATTATATTGAAATCTAGGCTACTATTCTCTTGGTGACATTAAGCAGATATATTTTTAAACTAGAAAAAAAACTGACATTTCAATGTGTTTCTTTGAGTGTCCGTGTCTGTGTCTGTGTCTTTGTCTGTGTCTGTCTATCTCACAGTCGGACTATTATTTGCTTATTAGCGTTGTGCTGATTAACAAAGTATTTTGAATGATTCTAACACTGTACCAACCAACTACCGATAATTGAGGAATCTTATCTACTTAACTGGCTATGGGCTATGGACACTGACCCATGCATGCGAATTTATCTCTCTACGGGAGCATAAATGAATGAAGCGGTGGGATAGGCAAAAAAACCCGGTGCACCCAGTCAATGTTTTCAACGGTGATTTCCTTTGAAGAATTCTCTCGGAGTAAAAACCGGTCTCAGTCCCACAAATTCCACGATTCTCAGTTCACACTTATTTCCCCTTAATCGATTACAAAACCAAACAAAATCATAATCTAACAGTGCATGACTGTTCAATTGCTTTACCCCACAAGGATTCTTAAGGCAACATTGTTATTTCTACACATCTCAGATCATTTTCATTGTTGGTACTCTCACCTCTTGTCAGTGGTCACTATCGACTTCAGATTGACACTGACAACAAATTTGGGGGGTGTCAATTGTGGACCAGAAAAAAAAGAGGCTAAAAAATAAACCTAAAAATTAAAACTAGAAAACAAAAGTTAAAAATAGTAACAAAGAAAAAAAAAATGAGAATTAAAAGGAGAACAGTCCTTCAATGTTAAAGCTTGCATATTGTTGAATGATTTCTACAGTTGTTACGGTTAAAATCATTAGTTTTCATAAGTTTGTTTTATTGCAGTTCAATCACATCAGGGTAAGCTTCCGTGTCAGCATCTATCCTAGAATTTTCGATATGAAGTCCCATAATATTTATGAAGCATTAGGTGTTTAATTCACGATAGGTGAACGGAGTTTGGACCCACTTCAATTTCACAAGTAATTATTTAAATTGTAAGTCAGGTTTCTTCAAGTCTCTGATCTATCCGAAAACAATGTTGTCACCTTTCCTTTCTTCCTAGCAGTAAGAGCTTTGTGAAATTTCATTTATTGAGAGTCTTTTCTCAGTAAATACGTTCACCTTATTGAAATCGAGTCGTACCCCGCTTTGACAAATAGTGCTACACGGAGTAAGCATTTTCTTCGACAGCTAAATGCTTCTGTTCTGTAGGAGTGAACAATGAGTGGTTCTCGTCTCTCTCTCTCTCTCTCTCCGTCTTTCATTGCAACTATCGATGTTACATTGCGCCATGCGTGAGCAAACAAAAGCCAAGAATCACAGCATCATGGATAAGAGTATCATTGCTGCAGATTCAATGTGCATATGGTAGCATCTACGTTGGAATATCACCATATTTAGTCAATGGTGACGCTAAGCTCAATTGGTTGTGTGCTAAGGAATTGAGCTTTATACCAATACTAGAAGTTCTTAGGAGTCGATTTAAAGACCCATTGGCATTTGTATTGCCTTATTGTTGGATTATTAAATGGTATTTTATTGTTGAGTCTCAAATGAGAGGAAAAGTAGGAGAAACACTGGCAAATAAAAGCACAGCACGGTAGCAAACTTATTTCATTAAACCTCTATCAAATTACAATATACTTAGCTTAAATAGTGCATTAAAAGTGTTTTAAGAGTAATTGAGGCGACGATTTCAGTGAGTAGTTTGAGCAATTTCTTGGTGCAAATGCTTTGGCTTGTTTTGTAACAAAAATTGAAAGAAAAAAAAAGTCGATAAGATTCTGACAATAATTACATGTAATCATATTGAGCAATACACTATTCTACTATCTACACATTTTAGAAAAACTAATGGCACTTCATGATCAAAACCCAAATATTTTTGAGTACTAGGTGTATCACGTGCAGAGTAATGTAGTTATGATGCTTATTTAAAACTCATTTTGTAATTTATATTCTTCGTTGTTTATTTCCATACAGAGATAGGATAATTTACAACTGTTCATATTATTTTGACGATCAGCCCGGTGCCTCCGAATACTGTATGGATCGACTATCTAATGGGTAGCAATGCGTGCCCCAGCTTCCATGCATAGTAACTCCAATAATTCCAGCCGTACAGATACGTCCGAATATCGTAGGTTCGATTAGGTAATGAATAGCGACGCGAGTTCCGGTTTGCTTTCTTGTCTGCGTAGTAACTTGAACAAAACAGCATATCATTTAACAATTCGTGTTTAACCATCAAGCTCCTCTGTGTCTTGAATTAGGTTGTAATAATTATCTATTTATTAAAACTAAAGAATCTAAAAGATAAAACTCTCAACTATCTGTTGACGCTCGCTTTCATAAGAAAGCTCGTTAGTAGACTCAGTTTTTGGTCAAGTGCTTAGAGCTCTTGGTAATCAATTTGATAAGAATTTATGTTGATTCTTACATTTCATAATTTATAATGATCGTCAATTTCCTATTCAAGAGATAAACAAGTTAATTTACGAACTATTTATATTCTAATAACCCGTTCAGTATGATCATATAATATCTAATGGTTCAATTAGCATTGTATGCATTGATATGCTTTCCTAATGGGTAAGAGGTAATTACTGGCCTTAATGGAGCAAGTATCTGATGGGGCAAGAGATGGGCAAGACACGTGCTTTAATTTACATCCATAGTTACTTCTGGAAATTAACATTTTGCAACCAAACAGTTACAGTGTCCGAGTGGTTAAGGAGATGCCCTGCTAATCTACAATAGAAAGCAGTTCTGAAAGGCATTGGGCTCTGCCTTCGCAGGTTCGAATCCTGTCTGTAACGCATTTATTTTTTTTTTCCTTTCAAGATTTGTTTTTTTTACCTTGGTGGAAGACTATTTGTTCAACATGCAGTTCGTTCCAAAAGCACGTGCTTTCACATTGCTAATAATTCTTCAATCCAATAAAGGGATTACTTGCATTTGATGCTATATTTTTATACTCCTTTTGTAGTCTATACATTTAACCAAACTTCGCATATATATCTATACTTTTCCACCGACTGTTCATTCACATTGATAGTTAATCCACGAATACCTTCAGCCAAAGGATTACCAACAACATCATAAGCGCAATAAAAAGGATGTCCATCTTTCAATATATTAAAACTTGTTTGATGAACCCAGGCTTCATTTGGTTCATTGTATCTATGCACGTTTATGAGCGACTTTAACGTTGGAGGTTTTATTATATGTTCTACACGTAAAGGATTTGATTGGAGTCTTTGAAACGTAGAAAAATCTAGCTTTTCCACGCTTGTTTTTGTTGTGTCTGAGCCAAAGAGATTTGGTACTTTTTCAACGGTTTTAACCTTGTACTTGTCTCTAAGTAAGTCTTGAAATCTGGTGCTTTCGATAATTGAATTTTCTAATTGATGCGATGTGATATACAACAATGTGACATCGTCTTGATCTGAAAGTTGTGCCCATGACGATGAACAAATCTCCATTGATTCCGTAGCATCCTTTGGTAGATTCTGCTCTGGGGTATATATTCCTGCGGCGACAGCATAATTGTAATTAAAAATAACTTGCTCGTTAGTGCCAGCAATCTCTTGGCCCAACCAAATAAGATCGGGGCTAAATCCTTCGCCCAATCTTATGCTCAACAACTTGTATAATTGTAAATTACAAAATAATAGTAATCCATTTAATACTTTGGATTTATTAAATATCGTGACCGAGGGATCTAGAATGTCTTGGAATTGCTCATCAAAAAATCTAGATGAAGCTACGTAAAGATCCTCATTTCTCTCATAAAGATCAAAATACAATTGATCATGTTTTGATGGATTGAGTTTGTTTTTAATTAAGCTTGTAATTTCATGAAATCCCGGAGAGAATCTCTTTACCCTTTTACTCAAATGAGTAGGAGACTTAAATAAAAATATTCCATTTTCTTTGTATCTTGCATTGTCGAAAAATGTTTCTAGTCCTATTAATGGAATTGTATGCTCTGATAGCACTATAATTTCTTCAAAAGAACTGAAAATTGCGCTTAGCGCTAGAATAAAATTCTGATTATTAAAGGTGGAGTCAGTTTCAAGGAATGGGTATTCTTCACCATTTAGCACAGAACTCAAATTAACAAACGACAATTCTTGAGCTGCTGGACCCTGCTTCGATTTGGAAAACTCAGACCTAGCTGTATTTATCAATGTGTTCTTTTGTTCCATGTTCAATGCTGTATGAGCGATTTGAATCGGTAGCTTGTTATCTATTGCTCTTAGCACTCGTATTAATCGACCTATGTGATCAATTTGTTGATCTACTTCCTTACTATAAACAGGTATCACGATCCCCCTGCCCTTGCTCTCTTCTTTTAGTTCTCTCACAAAACATTTTGAACCCAGCTCTTCTTGCGAGATTTTATGATTCCATTCTTCAATAAGAGGAAATTTTCCTGACATCCAAGGATACAATTTCCTTTGATACTGGAAACAAAGATCATTCATATTGTGCTCGCTTATGTCCACTTCTCCGGTAAAGCACTTCCCATACACTCTCATATGACTTATTTCTTCAAACATTGATTTCTCAAATTGAGAATGCTTCTGACTGGCTTTAATAAACTCCTGTTCAATTTGCTCATTATCAATTTTGACTTTTGCCTGTTTATTTTGCTTTCTCATCTCTCTGGTTCTTTCTTTTATCCATTTCTTTTTCTTATACACTAATGGATCAATTTTCTGACTGAATAACTTTTCCAAATCTACTTGAACCGACTGCTTATTCAAATCTTGAAAGTATGACAAACATTTCAAGCCCAACGGCAGTTCAGAAATCCTTTGAGACTTTTCCTGAATAGTCCATTTGGAGTATATGGGATTCTTGAACGTATTTCGTTCATTTATCAAATCAAACCGTGAGACTGAAAGGGATTGAGAGAGCTGTATGTATTCAAGCTTCCATAATAGTAGCAATAAAGATATCACGAGAAGTATTGCAAATCTTTTGACAGAAGATTTGAATCCCATTATTTTTGAAAAATTAGCACATTGAAGGAGAAAGTGAAAAGGCTGGAATCTGCTTGCATTTATCAAAGAATACATATTTCACATTCTTTGATGTAGGATTAGAATAGATTATGAAATATACAGGGAGTTAGATCTTCATTCGTTTCGAGATTACAGATTTGTTTTTTTCTTCTACGACAAGTAACAAAACAAGACAAAGATCTATTATCAGTCTAACTTGGAGTTCAAAAATGAATCAACCAAACACAGATGAAGAAGAATTATTACAAAAGAAGGGGAAATTATCTACTGGAGAAAATGTCATTGATGGTCTCAGCGAACAGTTGAAGGAAGACCTGGAGTCTGATTTAGATGATTTTATTGGACCAGTACTTCTACAAAATGTGCCACAAGAAACGAGGAAGAAACTAGTCGAATCATCAAAACCATCATTATTAGAGGAACATCAAAAGAGAATACAAAGCAGTAATAAGCAAGACCTACAGTTTGACAATTCCAAAGGATTAAATGAAGAAGTCAAACAGGAACTACTAAAGAAACTAGGGGCAAATGGTGGATTGTTAGGTAGATTTACATCAAGTAAATAACTAAATTACTAAGCTTTTTGAATGGTATCATATCGTTGCTTTTCCGAAGACCTTATCCAATTCATTAATTTCTTCATCCTCTTTGTCGTCCTTCTCCTGCTCTGCCATAATCTCTTCCCTTTTCTTTATTGGTTTGTGCGGTTGCATCACGCTGTAATCGAATCCAGGAGCAACTTTAATACTTTGATCATGCAACCATCGTTCGTATATTTCTCGTTGGTTATCATTTCCTTTCCCATCCTCCAATCGCTTAACAATTGACCGTAGTTCATTTAGCCATTTATGTATTTCATTTTCTGATACATTTAATTTTGGTGGGATCACTGTCTTTGACAAGGTTGGTATTAATTTGTTGTAATTTGTATTCAATGTTATTGGCTTTGGTGGCTGATATGATGGGTTCTTTATTAGTGGGACTTGTTTCAAAATTGGATCGGCTTGGCAGTAAGTTAGTATCATCAAGTCAAAGAAGAATCATGAGTGAAAACGCTTACGTCTCTCTGTGTCATCCATTAGGGTGTATTGCTAGTAAAACGGGAGAACTTAAAGAAGGAGGTTATTAGTATTAGGTGATAAACAGATTAGTTCGCACAGACTACAGAACCAGTATTCAAAACACAAAAAACCGAGAACTTTGCAGCACAAGCAATCCAGCAATTGAGCTTATCAACATGATTCAGCTCCTTCTACAGTTCTGTCAATCGACTAGAAACGCTTGATTCTTTCTCTACTGTTAATAATATATAATACACAAAGAAAAGCTGAAACAGGGTATCGTGCTGGAGATTACCCAGATTCCAAGTATGCAATGACAACTCCAATTCCTAGGTTGAATCCTTCATTAAGAAAATGCCTCTCTATCTAATTATCCTTGTAATGACGAATTAAAATATAAGCATTTTCTTGTTTCAAATTAGATAATGAACGATAACCACCTTCTAAACGCATCAATAGTCCTCCAAACGAAATGTACACCGACATTTTATCATTATCAGCATTTTCTTCGAACTTGTAAACAGTTCCATACATGACATAATCATAATCATCAGCTAATGATCTATCTTCTGGTTTTGGTGGTCTCCATGAACCATTTGATGTTAACGTCGAGGATTCATTGCCTAACGACGATGCCAATGTGATTGTCAATGAATCGTTTGCCTTAACTGGAAACAACTCGCTATTTATATCTAAAGTGATCGTGATATCTTGCGAAGTTGATGAATGTCCTATTATTCTACAAACTTTATTATATCTTCCTGGGTCGGTGGAATCCACAATGAACATATCTTCGAATAATATTCCTGACATTATGAGCTAGATGTGTGTACTTAAATATAGAGGGAGTATGCTTCTGGATTTAATATAAAAAATTGATTAATTTAGTGGTATTGTTGATCGTTTGTTAAATTGATAATTGACAGATATCTAAGGTTAGTTTGATGAGGTGAAAAATCTTCAGACTCTTTTTTTCTTTTGTTTTTCTTTTTTCCACTGTTAACTATGGGCGTGTAAACTGGTTAAGAATCCTGATTATTAAAGACTTAATAAAGTAAACCTTTATTATCAGTACAAAGGTAAACAAGGATTTAACAATTAAATTTCCATTTTTAGAACTTCCACTCTTCGTCCTTCTGTAGACATCATTAATACTTCAGCTTTTGACATTCAACATCCAAATCTCAAAGTCTGCGCATAATTGGTTACTATGTATGGAACACCAATTGTGGTTAATGAAAAGAGAGGTCTTGATCTTACTATAAAACCTAAAAGAAAATCATTACTCATTAAGGTGCTCATATTACTTGCATTTACTTCAAGTGTGTACGCTCTATATTCAGCTTACAGCTCAGGATATGAATTAGGAAAAGTATTCACACACTCAATTAAGCAACAAGATCTTATTGTTGAAAACATTAAACCCACTGGGTTACCTGTTGAAATTGAAATAAGAGAGGATAACAGTAATGATGGTGATAAACAGAACGACAATGAGGATAAAAAGGAAACCTCGAAGGATAGTGCTAATAATAAAGACTCCAAGAATAGTAATGACGACAATGAGAATAATAGTAAGCAGAGTGATAAAGAAGACACTAAGAATGGTAGCGGAGATAATAATAAAGAGAATAGTAAGGATGATAACACAGATAAAGCTACAAGTGATGGTAAAGACGATAACAAAGATAAAGGTACAAGTGATAGTAAAGACGACAACAAAGACAAAGATACGAGTGGTAGTAAAGATGGTAAAGAAAATGAAAATAAGGATGAGGAGAATGACAATAAGAGAGACAACCAAGATTCTACTTCAACAGAGAACAATGATAAGGAAGAATCCACCACTAGCACAACGGAATCTTCCTCTTCTTCTTCTGATTCAAAACCAACCGCAGTGTACAATCAACCGTGGATGAGATTTGTGTTTGCATTGTTTGGATTCATTTTTCTAAATATGATTGCAATTTGTATCCATCATTTATATTTGAAAGCAGCAAATTCTGCAAAATCATATAAACCATTTGAAGATGAAAAATCACCGTTCTGAAAAAGGCTTACTTCGAAGCTGCAGCGGTGAATAGTTTAATTACAAGTAGGTCTACTTCGAAGCTACAACGATAAATAGTTTTTTGTGAGTAGGTTTTACAGCTGGGCTTAATTAAATGAATACAATCTATATGAACGTAAATTACCGAATTAATTAATTAGTTTCGTTCGTCGAAATTGCACTGGTAAAACTGCTGAAACTATTAACTGGTCTCTTGTTATCAATTGACCAGCACACGAATGATAGATAAACCTTAAACTATACCTCACTATCCGTCACCGCCGATTGCCGTCTAATGGTGAAATAGCAGTTTGGCATGACACCTTGAGATTAGATTTATTAATACTGAAGAGAATTCTAATGCCACATACAAGAGGAACCGTCATATATCCCTATATATATCATAGGTTGCCGAATCGTTATCAATCATCCCTTCTCAGAACTCAGTTTTTTTTCCCACGTAGTATCTTTTCCTGCCTAAACACACAAATCACTATTGAATTGTATCGGGCTGAAAAATGAGGTCTCAATCTCTTCCGTCATTGACAACAAGACTAATACAGATCACAAGTGCAATTGTATGGTGTCTAGTCGCTGCTGGACCGGTATTCGGGTTTGCTGCCATTAAACCAGTTTTGATATCTCAACACATATATGAGTCCAAATGTGATCTCTCGACTGGTTCAAGAGATGCGAAGTGTTCTGAGCAAGACTTGTCGTTGAATTTCCTTTTCACGGCAGCATGCATGGTTACAAATATATCCGCATTGCCTGTTGGATCCATTTTGGACAGCTATGGCCCCAAGAGCACGGGGATTATTGGATCCGCGATCTTGGCTTTGGCTTCGTTATGTTTGAAATATGCCCATGTCATTGATTTATTTGATGGGTATTTGATGGGGTACACTTTATTGGCATTAGGTGGCCCTTTCGTGTTCATATCTTGTTTGCAATTGGCAAATAGTTTCCCCAAAAATTCAGGATTGGTTTTAGCATTATTGACAGGAGCATTTGATTCTTCATCGGCATTATTCTTATTTTATAGACTTTATTACACCAAAGTATACAAACTTTCCATCAGTAGCTTTTTCACCGGTTACTTGCTAGTTCCATTCTTTATATTCTTGTGTCAAGTGTTCATTATGCCTAAAGATTCATACAAGACTGTGGGAACATTAGCCAAGATTGCCGAAACTGGAATTGATGAAAGTGGGAAACCATTAAATAGTAGTTTATTACTACCTGAAGATCGTAATATTGAATCTGCCTTGGGACTTGAAGAATACTACCAACCTACTATTTCAGAAACTACTTTATTATTAATAAGGAGAGCCTCTGTGCAAAGAAGAGATTCAACCATTCTGAGAGCTTCATATAGTTCAGTTAAGTCGTCATATGAACAAGAAGCAGACAAACGATTGATGCATTCAAGTGGAGGAGTGTTTGGTGTTTTACATGGCTATTCAATTTACCAACAATTAACTTCACCATGGTTCTTGTTAATGACTTTGTTCACAACTATACAAATGTTGCGCATTAATTATTTTGTTGGTACCATTAGGTCCCAAGAGGTTTACTTATATGGTGGAAATGAAGAATTGGCAACCACTATTAACCATTTCTTTGATTTAGCTTTGCCATTAGGTGGATTACTTTCTATTCCATTTATTGGAGTGATCTTAGATAATTTAACTACGCTAACTATCTTGTACATTTTAACTAGTCTTTCATTATTTATTGGAGTCATGGGGCTTGTTTCTTGGTTGCCTGGAACTTATGCTGGAATCTTGGTATTAGTTGCTTACAGACCATTTTATTATACTGCAGTGAGTGATTTCTGTGCAAAGGTGTTTGGATATGATAATTTTGGTACTGTTTATGGAACTATTATTGCATTCTCGGGCATTTGTAACATCTTGCAACAGGTTATGGATAAAGCAACTCATGAGTACTTTGGCATGAATCCTACTCCAATCAATCTTATTTTAACTGCTTTAACTGGTATGTTGGCAGCCGCTTTGATCTTATTCGTCAAATCTCAAGAATTGCACATCAGAAGAAGAAATTTAGAAATGGAAGCTCAAGAAGCTACAAACAGACCAATACCCAATTAATCATTTTACAATTCTTTTTTATTCTATTTATGTTAATTAACTTATTTATTACGTCTAGATTTTCTTTTCTTATCAACAACTGAATCCAGATCAAGTGCTCTTAATTTAGGAATGCTACTCGTAATTTCTCCGTCAAATGGAACGAGAGTCAATTTCATTTCAGCTTGATACTGGTTCTCTATCACCTGATATTGGCTCGCTATCTTGCTATCCTCATGCTTTTCCATATTGCTTTGGATCTTATCGGGGAAATTGGATAAAATATCCTCCACGCCTATCATATTTACTTCTTGGCCTTTTTAGCAGCTTCTTTATTGTCCTTTTCAACTTGTCTTCTGGAACCTTTGATTATTTCTAAATGTCCTACTCTACTAGCAATCAACTTCTCAGTAGATTTCATTAGTTGACCTTGATGCAATTTTGATAGTTTTGTTGCTTCCTTAGCGGTTGTTTTCTTAGGTTTTATGATCTTCGGAGCGGCTTTTTTTGGATTTAGCTGTTTCTTGGTTACTCTTGATGGACCTTTTGATTTCAACTTGAGGTTTCCTTGAGCCATAATAACTGTAATTAGATAAGCTAGCTCAGAAGGAGAACCCGATACAATCGTTGAGATGAGGTAGATAATTTGCGTTTCTTTTGTGTGAAGTTAAGGGAGAAAGAAGTCAAAAAAAAAACCTACTCATTAAATTAACATCAAAACCATCAAGGACTATTGCACTAGCATCGATTTTGTTTTTTCACTTTCTTAGATCCCTCCTTATCGTCTTTCTTTCTTTGTTTCTTTCTGGGAACTTTATCCACAACGAATTCTACCTTCTTAGAGAGGTCACTATTACTTGATTCTCATCAATTTTTATCGCGATGAGTAACAACAACCACAACTTTCTTATTTTATCTGGTCCAAAAGCCTTATCTCAATTTAGAGTCAACAATTTGATTCAGGAAGTTGAAAAAAAATTAGGACATTCCAACGTTATTGAGGATGTAGCAAGTGAATATACTCATTACGTTTCTTTAAAAAAACAATTATCCGAAAAACAATTGAAGTTGCTTAAGGTTTTATTGACCTATGATACTCCATTGGAAAACACACCCTTGAATCAAGAATTAGCCAAATTGTCTACCAGTCATGATTCGGAGTTCCAGTTGGATGATAACGTCAATTTGGTGCAAATTTTGCCTAGACCAGGTACGATTTCCCCTTGGTCTTCGAAAGCCACTGATATTGCCGAGATTTGTGGCTTGGGAGAATACGTCGAAAGAATTGAACGTGGATTATCATTATTGATTAAAGCCAAATTGGGCGTACAATTGCAAATTTCCGGCGAAGTATTAACTTCTGTTTTTGATAGAATGACGCAAGTCATTTACTTGAATCAGAATATTCCTAAATATGATGATTTATTTGCCCATCATAGTCCAAAACCATTGGTTACCGTTGACATTATTTCAAACAAGGACAATTTATTAAAAGCTAACAAGGAGTTGGGTTTAGCGTTGGATCAAGGAGAAATAGACTACTTGATTAACGCATTCACTCAAGTCATTGGTCGTAATCCAACTGATGTCGAGTTATTTATGTTTGCTCAAGTTAATTCTGAACATTGTCGTCACAAGATTTTCAATGCAGATTGGACAATTGATGGTATCAAGAAAGATTTATCGCTTTTTAAAATGATTAGAAACACTCACCAGAAGAACCCGCAATACACCATATCTGCTTATTCCGATAATGCTGCTGTTTTTGAGGGTGCTGAAGGTTATGTATTCACCCCAGATTTCAGAACTAAACAGTGGAAATCCATAAAGGAAAGTGTACAGACTTTAGTCAAAGTGGAAACTCACAATCACCCAACTGCAGTTTCTCCATTTGCTGGTGCAGCTACTGGGTCTGGTGGCGAAATTAGAGATGAAGGTGCCGTGGGTAGAGGTTCGAAATCTAAAGCTGGATTAGCTGGTTTTTCAGTATCTGATTTGAACATCCCATCATTACCACAGCCATGGGAAAGAGACGTTGGGAAACCAAACCACATTGCTTCTTCATTGGATATTATGATTGAAGCACCAATTGGCTCAGCTGCGTTCAACAATGAGTTCGGTAGGCCTGCTATAAACGGGTACTTCAGAACGTTGACCACTGAAGTTAAAAACGGTAAAGGCGAGACCGAAATCAGAGGATTCCATAAGCCAATCATGTTAGCCGGTGGTATGGGTGCCATTAGGCCGGATTTGGCATTAAAAAACACCAAAATCACTCCTGGTGCAAAATTGATTGTCTTGGGTGGCCAATCCATGTTGATCGGTTTAGGTGGTGGTGCAGCATCTTCCATTTCTTCAGGTGAAGGTTCTGCAGATTTGGATTTTGCTTCTGTACAAAGAGGTAATCCTGAAATCCAAAGAAGAGCTCAGCAAGTTATAGATGCTTGTGTTTCATTGGGTAAAGAAGGTAACCCAATTCAATCAATTCATGATGTTGGTGCCGGAGGGTTATCCAACGCCCTACCTGAATTAGTTCATGATAATGACTTAGGTGCCAAGTTTGAATTAAGATCCATTTTATCATTGGAGCCAGGTATGTCGCCTATGGAGATTTGGTGTAATGAATCTCAAGAGAGATACGTTCTTGGTGTTGCCCCTGAAAACTTGGAATTGTTTGCATCCATATGCCAGCGTGAAAGAGCACCATTTGCTGTTGTGGGTGAAGCTACTGAAGAACAAAGATTAGTATTAACTGATTCGTTGTTGAAATCTACTCCAATTGATTTAGAAATGTCGGTATTGTTTGGTAAGCCCCCCAAAATGTCTCGAACCGCCATAACTCAAAACTTAGATTTGAAGCCATTTACAACAGGAAACTTGGATGTTGGCGAATCAATTACTCGTGTATTACAATTGCCTGCTGTTGGTTCCAAATCTTTTCTTATCACCATTGGAGATAGATTCATTACCGGGTTGGTCGATCGTGACCAAATGGTAGGACCATGGCAAGTCCCAGTTGCCGATGTCGGTGTTACTGCAACATCATTAGGTGACACTGTTTTGTCCACGGGTGAAGCAATGGCCATGGGTGAAAAGCCAACATTAGCTTTAATTTCCGCTAGTGCCTCAGCAAAGATGTGTGTCGCTGAATCATTATTGAATATTTTCGCGGCTGATATTCCATCGTTGGATCATGTCAAATTATCAGCTAATTGGATGTCAGCTGCTGCTCATGACGGTGAAGGCGCCAAATTATACGAAGCTGTTCAAGCAATTGGGTTGGATTTATGTCCAGATTTAGGAATATCGATCCCCGTTGGTAAGGACTCCATGTCTATGAAAATGAAATGGGACGATAAGGAAGTGACTGCTCCTTTGGCTTTGACAATTACCGCATTTGCACCAGTTGACAATACTTCAAATACCTGGACTCCACAATTACAGAAAATGACTGGCGATAATGATGACGATACTGTTTTAGTGTTGGTTGATTTGGCTGCAACTGTTAAAAAATCGTTGGGTGGTTCTGCATTGGCTCAAGTTTATAAGCAAATTGGTGATTCAGCCCCCACGGTACATTCCCATTCATTGCTAAAGTCGTTCTTACAAACCTTAGTTGTTTTGCACAAGCAATTTCCGATGTTGGCCTACCACGATCGATCTGAAGGTGGTTTGATGGCGACTACTTTAGAAATGGCGTTTGCTGGTAGATGTGGTTTGGACTTGAGTGTTGATGGAGAGGACATTTTCACTGAATTATTTAATGAAGAACTAGGTGCTGTATTCCAAATTAGATTCAAGGATTTGGTTGGATTCAAAGAGAGTTTCGCTACTAATGGTATTAATGAGGAGTATATTAAGGTCATTGGTAGACCAAACTTTGCATCTCAAGCAATCAACATCTCATTTAATGGTACACCAATATACAGTTCCACCCGTGGTGAATTACAAAAATTATGGAGCAATACATCATACCATATACAAAAATTAAGAGATAACCCTAACACATCAACCCAAGAATACGAAGCTATTGCCGATGATAATGATCCTGGCTTATCTTACCAATTGACTTTTAAGCCACAAGAACGTAAAACCTGGAGCAAGCTCCCCAAGGTGGCAATCTTAAGGGAACAAGGAGTCAATTCCCAACAGGAAATGGCTTGTAGTTTCCAACAGGCTGGGTTCGACGCTTATGACGTTACCATGTCAGACATTTTGGAAGGCAGAGTCACATTGGATGATTTTGTAGGGTTAGCTGCATGCGGTGGGTTCTCGTACGGGGATGTGTTGGGAGCTGGTGCCGGGTGGGCCAAATCAGTGTTGTTCCATGAAAAAGCAAGACAGGAATTCAAAAGATTCTTCCAGGACAGACTGGATACTTTTGCGTTTGGTGCTTGTAATGGATGTCAATTCTTCAGTAGGATAGCTGAATTGATACCAGGTACTGAGAACTGGCCCACTTTTGAGCGTAATTTGTCGGAACAATACGAAGCTAGATTTGTCATGGTGGAAATTGATGCATCTACCAAGAACAAGTCTATTTTCTTGCAAAACATGAAGGGATCAAAATTGCCCATTGCAGTGGCTCATGGTGAGGGTAGAGCACAATTCAAATCTAAGGAGTCACAGGAAGCCTTCAACAATGATGTGATTCATTACGTTGACAATTATTGTAACATCACTGAAAGCTACCCGTTCAATCCAAACGGATCACCAAATGGTATTGCTGGTATTTCCAACGCAAACGGTAGAGTTTTGGCCATGATGCCTCATCCGGAGAGAGTCACCAGAAAAGAATCTAACTCTTGGTATCCTGTTGAACAAGGTAAGGAATGGGGTCCTTACGGTCCATGGGTTGAACTATTCAAATCGGCGAGAGAATGGGTCGGAGACAACTAAAATAATAATAAAAAAAATAGAATTATTAAAATCTATGAAAGACTATATAGCTTTGTTTTCAAAAGTAATGTAATATATTGTAATAAAACTGTGCTTCATCAAAATTGAAAATAGTTGTTAACCAAGGCCGCACCATTACTTCATTAGTGCACATGTATTACATAAGCGATTACATAAACACGAATAGATAATTTTTCAATTGAATTATTTCGTGTACTTTACCAATTAAAAATCCTGCATATAGTAAAAATGAAAATTTTTCTGAATTGAAATTTTCATCATTTGTGTAGTATGGAGAGTGAAAAATTTTTTTGTATTACTTGAGCAATATACTTTTCATTCTTTTTTAGTATTCATAACAAACAACAACAACTACAATGGTTAACGCTATCTTATCCAAGAAAAAGAAGTTAGTAGCTGACGGTGTCTTCTACGCTGAATTAAATGAATTCTTCACCAGAGAATTGGCTGAACAAGGCTATGCTGGTGTTGAAGTTAGAAAAACCCCATCTAAATTGGAAGTTATCATCAAAGCTTCAAACACCCAAGGTGTATTAGGTGAACAAGGTAGAAGAATCCATGAATTAACCTCTTTGATCACCAAGAGATTCAAGTTGTCACCAGAAGGTATTGCCATCTACGCTGAAAGAGTTGAAGAAAGAGCTTTATCTGCTGCTGTTCAAGCCGAAACTTTAAAGACCAAGTTGTTGAATGGTTTACCAATCAGAAGAGCCGCTTATGGTGTTTTAAGATTTGCTATGGGTGCTGGTGCCAAGGGTGTTGAAGTTGTCATTTCCGGTAAATTAAGAGCTGCTAGAGCCAAATCCCAGAAATATGCAGATGGTTTCATGATCCATTCTGGTCAACCAACCAATGATTTTATTGATATTGCCATCAGACACGTTTTGATGAGACAAGGTGTCTTGGGTATCAAAGTCAAGATCATGAAGGACCCAGCTACTAATAGATTTGGTCCAAGATCCTTACCAGATGCTGTTAAAATTGCAGAAGCCAAAGACGAAGATGAAGCTATTCCAGCTCCAACTGTCAAATCTTATAAACAAAAGCCAGAAGACGTTGAAGCTGAAGCTGAAGTCGAAGCCGAAGGTGCTCCTGAAGCTAGTGCTTAAGCTTGGTAAATTATTAGGGATATGTATACTGTATATGAGTATAGGGTGAATATAATTAATAATTTATTAATCTTCAAAAGGAGAGTTGTTATCGTGGGATTGCAAGTAGAGGGAGTCCATTTTTACCAGTGTCTAAGAGTAAGGCCACGTAATTAGAAAGTCATTAGAAAGTCATTAACAGTTCAATAACGAGCTAGAAACAGAACAGTATTACAAAACGACAGAGTTGTAGAAAGAGTATTCTACCGAGGCACGATTCACATCTTTGTGCAGGAGGAGCAGTAGCGAGTAGTAGCTTTATTTTTTCGTACAAAGTGGCGTGTGTAACATTAGTAACGGTAGCGACAGTGTACTAGCTATACGAGAGTTGATTACGACCAACAACAACAACAACAACGACAACGACAACAACAACAACAATAACGATAGTTTAACGACCCCTGTGAGAGGTACGAACGGTGTGAAAAGTAAATAGTAGTAAAAAAGAACAGACCACGTGACTGTATGTAATATATAAGTGAAAGTTGAGTTGGTCAGTTGGCAAGCTATCAGCAGTCTACGCTTTATACGAACGATACAGCTGAGTACGTAAGTAAGTTAGTAATCGGGTATGGCTGTATACATATATACAGGATAATATCTGGTTCTACTTTGTTTTCTTTCGTTTAGTTTTCGTTTCGTTTTCGTTTGCTTGAATCAGTCATCAGTCAACAGTCATCGGCAGGAGAAGGAGAAGGAACGGAGGGGAACAAAAGTAAATTATAGGACAAACGAGAGAAATAGAAAATTGTCAAGAGAAATAAATCCAAAAACGTTATACGGAAGAATAAGCCCGTAAATTAGTATCTTTCGCATCATCCCCCCTATTTTTTCTTATTACAATACTCGCTTGTACTTGTTGAACTATCTTTGGGAGAAAAAGTAACACAAAGCAACACGTGGTTTTCAGTATTGTATATGAATATACAGTTCATTTACCCTATTCGATCGATCAAAGAGGAAGAATAAGAGGAAAAAAGCGTTACAAGGAATAGAAATCGAAATAGAAAACAGGAAATGGAAAACGGAAAACAGAGACAGAAACTGATAAAAAAATAATGCAGCCTGTGTATAAGGATGATGTCATAAGTCATCTATTTCGGAGTTTCTGCATTGTTTACTATTGAAGTTTGGGTTTTTGTCCTCGGCATTATAACCCCATGTTTTCCTATGTATTTATTTATTTATTTTTTGACTACTTATTTATCTTGCAATTGTTATCTGTTGATCTACACTTAACCGTTGGCAATAAAGCAAGCAAAAACGACGGCAAATATTGAATCATCGTTTTCTTTTTGTGTTTTTGCCTGTGAGATTTGTAAGTTACTCATTAGTTCCTTTTGGTACATCAACTGTGATTATAAATATCAAGCATCTTTTCCATTATTCGTTTCGTTTCATTTTACTTTTCCTTCTTTTCCTTCTTTTACTTGTTTTACATTTATATAATTATTGTTTCCAATAACTAATACCGACCAATATGTTTGAACAACAACAATTTTTGCAATTATCAACAGAAGTCTCCGAACCATTCATCATTCCTAACGTCTCACCTGTATCTTCTCCAAAAATGCATGCAAGAAGACTGAGCGTAAGCAAACCCATTATGGGCACTAACAAGTTAACCCCATTGTTGCAGGCTGAGGGAGAAGTTGAAGATGACGGTACTTTGGTGTCGACCAGAAGCTTGTCGATTATTGATTTAAATTAAGTAATTGTCTATACTTTTAGTTTAATGCACTGGGTTTATGGTTTAATGTTCAAGGTCATGTCATGAGTTTCTTTACGTACTTATTTATTTATTTATTTTTTAGTATACCTATTTTACATTTGGTTCGTGGTTTTTAGGTTTGCCTTTTATTCTGAGTTGGTGATTTGTTGCAAGACTGAGTCTCTTCATCAATATATAGAAAATATGATAGTTAATTTTGTCAAACTGATTTTGTAGTGTATTGTGAGAATTCTACGGTATGGATTTTCGGCGATATATTGCCTTTATGGCTTTCGATAGCTTTTTCTATTCTTGCAGCAACGGTAATTACAGTTGTCAAACTACACCAGCTAATACTAAATCGACTATATTCAAGAGTGCGCAGTACTTGTAGCATATCAAAATATCAACTCGTTCTGGAGAGATTCTTCTCCAATTTCTAAAAATACCTAAGTTTCAATGCAAGCCGTCAATTCATCAAGCTGCAGATCTATGCAAAACAGGCCAGTCTCCTTTTCTGGTGTCGGCTAAAACCAATCACAAATGATCACAATGATTCGACCTTGTTGATTGCAAAAAAAAGAAGAAAGTTGTGTGATTTGCGTACGGAATACGTGTTACTGGAGTTCCATATCAAGTATCTCAACAACCTTTTCGTTCCAGACTACATGTGAAAGATTCTCGCCTCTCCTTTTTTTTCCTTATCAGTTTTTGGGTCGAAGCTCCCCCACCAATAATCTACACGCATGGTTAGAAGTCTTGTATACTCACAAATCGCAATTATATACATTTTACAAAAGGAACGACAATATAGACCAAAATCAATTACAAACAACCTCCTTTAGTCACTCAACTCTATGCTGTTCCTCTTCCTAATTTTAAAACAATGGATAGAACTCATTGTATTTGTTCAAGTAGTATGCCGTCGACACACCACCCAAAATCACCAAAATCAACGGAATCGGTTTTCGGAAACTGGTAGGGATAGCTCTGCCCAACCCCGCCAATAGCAACGCAGAACTGGTGCCTAACGCCAATTCCAACCCATAATCTGCATTTTGCTTCAACAAGTATCCTGCTCCGCCGTACAAAACCGAGAATGAAATACCGGCGACTAATGAAGGCATTGAACCTTTACGTGCGTATCCCATCATGCCTCCGACGGCACATAATCCGGATAATGTGAATGCAGGATGATCTAAGCCCATTGGTTGAATTTGAGTCTGAATTTGAATTTGGACTTGAATTTGAAATCCAAAAAAAAATAATGAGAAGAAAGTAGTCTATTGGAAGAAAGAGCAAGGATTTGGGGTTTTGGTGAAAAATGGAAAATACAAAATGGGCAGTGAAAAGAATTCGTATTAACCCTGTTGGGCTCGCGACACAACTTCTATTCTTATATCTGCCGCCGTAATGAAGGTCGTGTGTGATTCTACATCTGTTTAATCCCTATGCAGAACTAACCGATTACTCTGGTAATTTCCTATGAAGATAATACCGCCACTATTAATGTGGTAATCATATCGCTTTTGTCTGACAGATGTGAAGTATTTATGAAGCGCCGTCGCCGAGAATACAAAGGTACTTTAGAAGTCAATTTGAGGCATACTCATTGAGCTGTTTTTCTGTTTTTTACTCTTCAAATTGATTCTAATGGCGGCAATATAACTACTGTGTTTTTGAATCAAAGATGGAACAGAGTGGAAGAGACGGAGGAGAAACTGAAAAAGAATTGCCTGATACCGTTCCAGATTGATCAAATTCAATATAAACTTTGAGTTCAATTTTGTCCCAGTTTGGTTGAGCCCAGTGTCTTTTGTTCGTCCAACCAACTAATCCTTCGGTGTTTTTTTTTTCCTTCGCTCGTTTTCCTTCGTTGTTTTTTCCTCAGCTGAAACAAATGAACTTTGAATTTTCACCAACGCAATCGCCAATGCAGTCGCCAATACTGAGCATCATATTGATGACAACTGACAATATAATAGACCTTCACTCGCAGAGCAGACAGAACCGTGTAGATACTGTATAGCCTAGTATAAGAGAAAGAAAGAACGAAGGAAGGAGGAAAGGCAAGAGAGTAATAACGAACAAACTAGCAGTATGAAGTATGAAGTCACGTGACACATTACAGAAAAGTACAGTATGGTACAGTGCAAGTTTTGACTGTATATTTGTTTGTAATATTGTCAAGATTTGTTTCTGAATTTCACACCATAATATTTGAACACAGTTTAATTAATTTAATTTAATTACCCACTCAACGTTTTGTTCAGCAGTTGACTGTCTTTCTTCCGTTCTGTAACATGTAAGAGAAACAAATAAAAAATTTTATCATCAAGTTTTCTACATCCTCTATTCCTCTACTATAACCTTCTCTTCTCTCCAATCAATCAATCAATCAATCATTCATTGGCACAGCGATAGTATACAATCATTATGAATATCTCTTCCATGCTATCTAATGATGGTAATGCTGTACCACCACTACCAAAGGATCAGCGAGTCATACAGCAGGCTAACTTTCATGTGAAGCAAGAGCAATCATCGTTGCACAAGTTGGACGGTGGTGCGATGAATAACATCCATCAGCATCCGCAAAATTCAACATCAACAACAAGATCAACATCAACGCCAACATCAACATCAGCCATGAACGGAAATAAAGCTACCTTATCTACGCTCCCTAAAGACAATTTGATAGTTGCTGACATACTACCACACACTCCTCATTACAGTGACGATTCATATGCACCCAAAATAGATTCTGATTATAAATCTTTATTTGAATCAAATATTAATATCATCAACCAGTTAGATAGGTTTCAGCAATTAAGCCATGATTTGAAACTATTGAAATTTGATGAAGTCAAGTTGAATAATTATCTTATAAATACCAACCCATTTGCCTCAAATTATATTGATAGAGTCGTTGCTGAAGATATTTCATCACGAAACAACAAGATTAGTGATACCAACAAAAGTAAGGAGTTGAACTATATCGACTATTCAAAACCATTGCATCATAACAGCACTAGAGGCAAGGAATTCAAATGGGGCTCAACTAGAGAAATCCACAAAGTTGAACATAAATCCAAAAGAAAGAAACCTACCGATGACTCCCATGGCTCTCCAACTAATACCGCGTCCACCGCAACTAATAGTGCTGCTAATGGCAATAAAGATTCTGGTCCTGTATTGATCAAACCAAAAGGTGTTATTTCACAAGATCAATTCGATATTCAACCCAGACGCAGCAGCCGTCCTAAAGTGAAAAGAAGAACCTATGAAGAAGATGCTGATGATTTCGATGACGAACTCTTGGAAGATGATGAAGACGATTTACAACAACAACAACAACTACTGGCACAAAAACAGCTGGCACACCAACAACAGCTGGCACAACAAGAACAACAACAACAAGATGGAGGTGATGTCAAGAGGATAAAACTCGATGAGGATGGCAAATCTAAAGCTGCCCTAGCCGCAGCTGCTGCAGGTATGACCTCTAAAGAGTATAAAGCATTCATAAGACAATATGACAATACATATATTGCCATTTGGAAAGATATGTCTAGAAAAGACGGACCCAAAGTTAGTAGATTAATGCAACAATCAACACAAGCAAAATTAATCAATCTCAAAAAAACTTGTATATTAGCAGCTAGAGAAGCAAAAAGATGGCAATTGAGAAATACAAAGAATCAAAAAGATTTAACTACTAAAGCAAGAAGAGCAATGAGAGAAATGTTCAATTTCTGGAAACGAAATGAAAGAATAGAACGTGAATTGAAGAAAAAACATGAAAAAGAATTGATAGATAAAGCCAAAAAAGAAGAAGAAGAAAGAGAAGCTAAAAGACAATCAAGAAAATTAAATTTCTTAATCACTCAAACAGAATTATACTCACATTTCATTGGTAAGAAAATTAAAACCGATGAAATTGAAGGCGGAGATGCCGATCCGAGAATCAAATCTCACGATAAAGCTCATTTAGATAAGTATGTTGGTATTGATGGAGCAAATCATGATATAAATAGTCTTGATTTCGATAATGATGATGAAGACGCTTTACACAGAGCCGCTGCTCAGAATGCGCAGAATGCACTTACTAATGCACAAAATAAAGCCAAACTATTTGACGATGACGAACCATTCAAGAACCCTGATACAAATGGAGAAGAAATGAATTTCCAAAATCCAACATTGATGGGTGATATTTCCATTGAACAACCTAAAATGTTGAAATGTACATTGAAAGAGTATCAAATTAAAGGATTGAATTGGTTAGCTAATTTATATGAACAAGGTATAAATGGTATCTTGGCAGATGAAATGGGTTTGGGTAAAACCGTTCAAAGTATATCGGTTTTGTCTTATTTAGCTGAAACTCATAATATCTGGGGTCCTTTTTTGGTGGTCACGCCAGCTTCTACATTACATAATTGGCAACAAGAAATTTCAAAATTTGTACCTGAATTTAAGGTTTTACCTTATTGGGGTAATGCAAAGGATAGAAAGGTTTTGCGTAAATTTTGGGATAGAAAAAGTTTAAGATATGATAAAGAAGCTCCATTCCATGTATTGGTTACTTCATATCAGTTAATTGTGGCCGATATTGCTTATTTCCAAAAAATGAAATGGCAATACATGATATTGGATGAAGCCCAAGCAATTAAATCATCACAGTCATCTAGATGGAAATCACTTTTATCATTATCTTGCCGTAATAGATTATTATTAACCGGTACACCAATTCAGAATTCCATGCAAGAATTATGGGCACTTTTGCACTTTATTATGCCAACATTATTTGATTCTCATGATGAATTTAGTGATTGGTTTTCCAAGGATATTGAAAGTCACGCACAATCAAACACTGGTTTAGATGAGCAACAGTTGAGGAGATTACATATGATTTTGAAACCTTTTATGTTGAGGCGTATTAAGAAGAATGTTCAAAGTGAATTGGGTGATAAAGTTGAAATTGATTTATTCTGTGATTTAACTAACCGGCAAAAGAAATATTATCAAATGTTGCGATCACAGATTTCTATAATGGATTTATTGGATGCCGCATCATCAAGTTCCGATGACGCTACTTCATTGGTGAATTTAGTTATGCAATTTAGAAAAGTTTGTAACCATCCTGATTTGTTTGAAAGAGCTGATGTCAATTCACCGTTTTCGTTTGGTGAATTTGCTGAAACAGGATCATTTTTAAGAGAAACGAATGACTTAGATTTCAGCTATTCTACTGAAAATATTATAAAATTTGATTTGCCAAGATTGATTTATGATGAACTTTTGACGCCTGGTTTTGACAACGATATTGCTTTAAATTCAAATTCCATTTATGAGAAATTTAATATATACAATCCAGAAAATTGTCGTCTTGAATTTCCATGGTTGAATTCCGTGAATGCATCATCCAATGAATTGAAAGAACTAACCCAAAAGGATATTATTACAAGAGCAATTGAATTACAAAGTTATACTGGCAGTAATAAATTAAACAGAGTAAATTATTTATATGAAGGAGAGTTCTTTCCAAAGAATAAGAAATTCTTAATAACCGAGTACGATAATATATTTTTTGATGTTGGTAATTCACCAATACTATCTGATATATGTTCAATATCCACTAAAGTTTACGAAGATATGTACATGAATAGACAAGATCCAGCATTTACGCCAAATGCATCAGCACCACCAATCACTATGAATTGCTCATCAATGAATTTCACTAACAGACTAAATGATGTCTTATTTAATAAAAAAATAAGGTCATCATTAATGCCAATGTCGTTGAATCAAGAATATCAATTGATGAAACAAAACGTTGCCTTGGAATTATATCCTAAATCCAATATGTTGCCTAAACCAATCAGTAAATTTATTGATTATTCCAACATCCGTATGCCATCAATGGTCAGATTTATATCCGAATCAGGTAAATTGAGTAAGTTGGATGAGTTATTGCTTGAATTGAAACAAAATGACCACAGAGTATTAATATATTTCCAAATGACAAAGATGATGGATTTAATGGAAGAGTATTTGACTTATCGACAACACAAATATATTCGATTAGATGGATCTTCAAAATTGGATGATCGTCGAGACTTGGTTCACGACTGGCAAACAAAACCAGAAATTTTTGTGTTTTTGTTAAGTACAAGGGCAGGTGGTTTAGGTATTAATCTAACTGCAGCCGATACAGTGATCTTCTACGATTCTGATTGGAATCCAACCATTGATTCTCAGGCAATGGACAGAGCTCATAGATTGGGTCAAACGCGTCAAGTCACTGTATACAGATTGTTAACGAGAAATACCATTGAAGAAAGAATGAGAGACCGGGCAAAACAAAAGGAACAAGTCCAACAAGTTGTCATGGAAGGTAAGGCCACCACTATTGTTTCAAAGAAGGACGAAAACGTCAACAAGAAGAAAGATGTGGCATTCTTGTTGCTTGGAGGCGATTCTGTTGATGAACAACCGAGTAATAAGACTTCGGGAACAAGCACCCCGGATTTGAAAAAAGGAAATAAAACAGTGAGCGCCGATGATGCATTGAGTTCAAAGAAATTACAAGATTTGTATCATGAAGGAGAAGGTGAATTTTCGGGAAATGTAACCCCTGCTCCTTAAGCAAACAAAAATTACTGGTGTAAATTAATTCTATATTATATTAAAACTTGTATATTAATAAATAAATAAAGCTAAACTGATTGATATATGTTACTTTGACATTGGGAATTGTATTAAGTCAAATTAAAAAAAGAATAGTTACATAAGTTACATAAATAAGTAATAGTGAGTATTAACTGTCTGTATAAATAAAAAACTTCTAATTGGCGTAATTTAATATAGTAAATATTTTACTCGATAATGGAATGTCTCTTGATTAATGGTTATTATTAGTTGACAAAGCCCTTCCGAAGTAAGCCGAGGAGCAGTTACCAAAGTTGAAAACTAGTTTTTCAACTACAGGATACTGTTGAATTTCCTTTCCTAAGAGTAACGCAACTTTGATTTGGAACCAAAGATTTCAACTCAATGCTTAGCTATATTCCTTGTAGTTTACACGTTGAATTATATAGATTTATTCAACTTCATTTCTAATTCTTTCAAGAATGAACCATCGCCAGCTTTTATTTGAATATTGACTCCATTTTCAAGCTCATCTTCAACCCTTTCTTTGTCATTTTCGTCATTAACATTTTCGTTATCATTGTTTAATTTGTTTTCATTATCAGGTAGATTTCCAATTTCATTTGTTAAATTGTAAAACCTATTGAAATTCTCTTCAAGTTTCAATTTCAATTCTTCTTTTGAAAAGTTCCTCAACGCAAATTCATCTTCAAAGCTAGTTAAATTTGTTGATATTAAATCAGTTATTCCGGAAATGTTTGACTTTTCTGAATTCAAAGAAAATCGATTTTTTTTGGATAATTGGTCAAGTGTATTTTGATTATATGTTTCGTAATTTGAAGGTGCCAAGGTATTTATATAATTGTCATCATATGATATTGATGATGGAAATCCTGATGACCTATTTGATTTCAGTGAATATCGTTTCCGTTGTTGGTATTCTTGTTGATGATGATGATCTATGTTTTCTTCAAATACAGTTAAAAGACCTAACTGTAAACCTGTTGACAATCGTTTATATTTCTTATCTTCCTTGTCTTGTTTTGGAGTTGTTGGTGCAGTTGAAGTTGGATTTGACGGTAACGAGAATCGTTTCTTCAAAGACGAATTATGAAAAGATTTCAAATTAAATGCACCACTATTAGAATTTGGGCTTGATGCTATATTTGACTGTGGACTAGCAGGAACAATATAATCCGGATTAATTTGCGTATTCAAATCATGTAATGAATTTTTGTATAAAGATTTCAAGTTATCTAGTTCATCATGAAATTGTTGAAAAATCATCAATTTTTCTTGTTGTTCATCTATATTTTCCATGCGTTTTGTTGACTGATTGTATTTGTCAAAAAATTTCAAATTGGTCGTAAGGCTTGACAATTTCGAGATTAAAATATCTAAATTCAGTGATGAAGACTCTAATTTTAAGGAATCTAAATTCAGTGGTGAAAACGATGATATCATTTCTTCATCTTTCTTAGAAGTAATGGTGGTGGTTAATTCATACTTCTCAAATAATCCATTGATATTTGTTAAAGTACAATTATGGTCTCGTAGAATTTGGTCAATTATCGTTAATCTTGATAAATTTGAAATATTTTCTTCTTGTTTTGCTTCATCAATACCAAATTGGTCCATTAATTTGTAAACAAAAAAATTCGGATTTGATACTTCATCAATTGTCAATAATTGACAAATGAATAATTTTCTCAATTGGTTGAATTTGCTAATATAAAATATAATTTCTTGAATATTAATAGTATCTTGTTTACTCGTTTCATCATCATCATCGTTTTTTATGTATTCTTGATTTAAAATATCGAGATTGATATTATTTATAGTGCAATATTGTTGAAATAAATTTCCATTCAATACAGGTAATAGTCTTATTATTGAATTTTTCAAATTGAGAACTAAAAATGTCAAGGAGTGTAACAAATGTGAAGACTTATTTGATGATTCACCAGGAATCAATTGTAAAACCTCACCTTTTAATTTGAGTAAATTGATAATCAACTTTTTATCGATCGTATAATTTGATATTAGAAAATCATTTAACAAATTTGAAATCTTATTAGTCTTTATGATGATCTTAAATTTCCTAACTTTTATTAATTTTACAGACACGATTAGAATAATTTTAAACATTCTGAATTGTGCATCAATGTTCAAAAACCGCTTACCGTATATTGTTTGATTTTGTTGTTGTTTCAATAAATAAATAATTAAATTTAATATAATTATTACAAGATTGGAATTGTTGTAATTCGAATTATAAATTAGTTCGTATTCCTTATTTACTACGTTCAATTTTGTTCCATCGTCATTTAATGAATAGATGTATTTTTCAATAGGTCTACTTATGGGATTCTCCTTTAATAATTTCAAATTAGATTCATGTTTGGATAAAATTATTGAATCTTCTAGTAAATTGGATACAATTAAATTGTATTTAAACTTTTCCCAAAATTCATCCAATTTATTCTCTAAAGAAAGATATTTCCTTATAAATTTTGTAAAATTTTCATTATCAACATATAATGAATTGCCAGAAACTTGACAATAATATTTGAAGTCCTGTTTCTGGGAAGTACTTGCCACAAATGAATTTCGTCTATGTAAAGTATGATATAAATACGAAGGTTGAGGAGGGGCATATAAATCGTCTTGATTGTCAGAAGGCGGATAATGAAGGTGGTTGTACTGATGATGGTGATAAGTAGCTGTAGTAGATGACGAAGTAGGAGATAATAAAGTAGTTGTGGATGTGGTTGTAGTAGGCGTATTGTATTCTTCAATACCCCAGTCTCCAATGTCTGATGCTAGTATTGTTGTTCTCAAATGATTATCATTAGGTGGGTTCGTTTGACCTTTAGGTTTGGATATGAAGCTCGATAAAGGGTTCAACCTATCAAAATTCATGACGTTGAAAAAATGCGTTGTCTATATTATTACAATTGTTGATATTGTTGATGCTGTTGTTGATGTTGTTGTTGCTGATATCATGTGCGTCAGTAGATAGTTTGTTACTTCATTAAAAGAAAAAGTGAATAGATCCACTAGCGAAAGTACAGGGAGAAAGAGAGTCGGATTGAATAGATGGATTAAACAACCCAACAACAAAATGATGATGATAAACCAGAAGATCAACAAACAAGACAATCTATTGGTGGCTGTCTGAAAATCACTTTGGTTGTAAAAAAAAAGGTCAACTGTGATAAATTGTATTACGTAATCATAAACGATAGTAAATTATAATCGGGTTGGGTAGTAAAGTGATGTAGTGCACATTTGATCTGTTTTGGTTTTTGAATTGTGATGGTCTTTATATACAGTACTTATATGGAGCCTATTCTGCTCTACACGACTCTATACGAAAAGCATCTGGTTGCAGAGTATCCAGGACTGACGCATCATCTCTCCCTGGTATTTTAAAGTCTACGGTTGGTAGGGATATGACTAGGGTGTCACTAGCTGTTTCATTCGATCGCGTATATCGTCTTGTGCTGGAAAACAGTGCCTCTTCCAAGCGCCATTACTGTGCCTGCATGTATAGATTAACCAGGTGCACCGATCGTGTTTCTTCTCATTTCCGTTCGCAAAGTGTTCATTAGTATCTTCTAATGACGAATGAATTTCGCCTGCAGTTAATCGCAAACAAGTATGGTTCGTTTGATCTTTTGCTTCAATACTGACTACAGAAAGTGGTTTTCTGTGTCGTAGTACTCGTCATTTTTTTAACCGTAGCATTACTGACTGGCCATACATTGACTATCATGTTGCGCTAAGTCGTTTGAAGGCTGCTATCGTTTCTCATCCACCATGAAAGAGTACCATAAATATTTCTCTAGTGACTTATCAACACATTGCGCATACGCAAGTTATGGAATGTAATTCCGCCTTTAAGGCATATTCAAATCTATTGCCTGACGAGCTGCCGCGGCCCGTTTTCGAATCGACCGAAATCATACTTAATATAGTACTTACAATCCTTACCACTGAAGTAGCAAAAGAGACTCAGACGGTTGAGAAAATATAACTCACAGCTACCACAACCACCACATTTCCGGCCCGTGCCGCTTGAATAGAAATGCTAATCTTCAGTTTTGACCTGTGTAGCTAGAGTTGAACAAGCCATGCGTATGGCTGCAAATACCGCGGCGTGAATGAAAACCAATCAACTAGTGTACCCAGTATCTTACAAGTTTCTATAGCTACTTAGCTTAATCAGTGTCACCTTCTGTTCTAAGTCCAAATGGTACCGACTGGCGTTTCTCTTCTTATAATTAGTACCAGCAGATATTAGCGCAGCTGTTGTCCAAAAATAGAAATAACAATTATCATGCAAATTCTAAGCTCTTTTCTTATTCATCTAGCTTGGATCCTTGTGAAACAAAAAAACGCCAACCCTCTATGCAGACCGAATCTAAAGCAGCATTTCAAATACGAAAACGAAAAATCAAGATTATATGGCTTAATATACAACACACCTTCTTATAATTTATAATCAATACACGCCAATCGCAATTGCTTTGCAATAATGAATTCTAAGAGTAATCATTAATAGTAGCATAGTCACCTAATAGATATACCGACACCGAGTTCGCTCTAAACTCTAAGATCTCTTTGTTGTTGCATATTCATCCAGGTGGTATTATACTACTTGAATCCCGGTCCTGAGCCCATCAGACTTAACCAATCAGTACCAATAGTATCCCCAATATCTCCTGCCTCATCACCCCCACTTCCTTCCTCCCCAACACTGTTCCCTCGCTCTTTTATGGCATCAAGATCAAACTTTGATTTCAGTTGCTGCTGCTGCTGCCGCAGTTGTGAATTACCTGAATTAAATTTCAGCTGAGGTTGTAAATCATCCAATAATAGATTATTCTGGAAAAAAGAATCATCAAATATATCATGAGATTGACTTTGCAGTGGTGAAATCGAAAATTGTTGTTGTGATGGCATAGGTTGAGAAAAGACTGCATCAAATGAAGATTTTCTTTCTTGTTGTGATTGTAACTGAGTAGGTTGATTCTGTATTTGGGTCTGATTAGGTTGACTCTGTTTTTGGAGTTGATTCAGTGCTTGGGCACGAGCAGGCTGATTATGCGGTTGTGATTGAGTTGACGGATTCTTTGGTTGCAACGGCGTGGATTGGTTCTGTGGGTACAATGGAGTGGGGTTCCGTGCTTGAGTTTGTGCTGGATTCTGTGAAGTAGTTTGATTTGGTGCTTGAGAATGAGTAGGTTGATTTGACAAATATGAACTCCCCGGACTCGTGTTCTTCAAGTGTTGTTGTTGTTGATATCGTTGTCTTTGTAGATTTTCCATGCGTAATAAATTCATTTGATAATCACCCAAAGATTGGATACTATAGTTAGGGGACATACTCGGTTGTGAAGTTAATTGTTGTTGCTGGGATTGCCGCCTTTGCATTGGTGGACTATTTTTAATCACCGATGATTGTTGTATAATAGTCTGATTCTTCTGACTCTGCTGATTCTGCTGATTCTGCTGATTTTGTTGATTCTGTTGATTTTGTTGATTTTGTTGATTCTGCTGATTCTGTTGATTCTGTTGATTCTGTTGATTTTGCTGATTCCGTTGCTCTTGTTGTTCTTGTTCTTGTTGTAGTTGTTGTTGCATTAATGCTTGTTGTTGGAATTGGAATTTCAACTGCTGCAATCTCGCCTGCGGTTGATATTGATCCATATTCGGTGATAATTTGTTTGGCTGAGTTGGAGGACCCATACTACTCTGACCTTTTGGAATCAGTATAGATGGTTGACGGTTTATGACTCCTTGCTGATTTTGCTGTAGATGCGTTGGTTGTTGTTGTTGTTGTTGCAGTTGCAGCATTTGCATACTCAATTGTTGTCGTTGTTGTTGGCTCATTTGTAGCTGTCTTTGCATAAACATCTGTCGTTGCAACATCAACTGTTGTTGAGGAGTTAAATATTTTTGATTTAATAATTGATTCAAATCTGGATTATTCAAATTCGGATTAATTGAAGATTGCAAACTCCACAAAAGACACCACCAAGTGTATAGAAATTCATCATTATGTTCATGGTTTTCAATTTCAGTTTTAGAAATACCATAAGTACTACCACACTCTTGTAATAGCATTTGAGCTGATTGATTTAAACCATTATTTACAAGATAGTTATATAGATAAAGTATGAGTAGTTCTTGTGAATTATTTACATTGGATCCTACTCCACTGTTTGATGACATAATTCGATCAAATCTTGAATCTCCTTTCTGCTATGTTCGTAACAATAGATTGGAAGTAATTGTATTTAATTGTCCCGAAAGAAGTAAAACTATACATATATGATTTGAAATAGATAACGTTATATTATACTAGATGGTAAGTGACGCGGTGTACGGTGGTATCTGATTTATGAGATGTGATGTAATAGAGATGACAATCAGAGGTATCGGATCATGTATAATCAAACTAGCATGTGAATTTAATTTGTCCCATTTTTTTCCACTTTTGCCACAACCCATACTGAACCAAACCCTCCTCCCACAAGAAAAACTAACTCCCGCCCCACTCCGCTCCCGACACAGGGCGCCACTCCCACTATCCCACTACCAACCGATGATCAACAAACTACCACGAACCCTGTACAACACCCAGTCTTTTATGAAATTGGTTTAAAGATGATCTCAACGAAGCACACAATAATAGTATTCGTTGTGATCTCAGTTCAAAATCAGCCCATTAGTTCAAGAAATTGACAATATTCATCGTATAGTATTTCCGGTTCTTCCTCACCGCAATAAATCTCAAAACTCAAACCAACACCGTATTGTTGACCAATGATCATAATTGCTTTGTGTATTAATAAATCGTATATACTTTGGTTACTCATACATCATTATCATTAACCATTGATTATTTATCTTCCTCTAAAATTACCGAATGGGCCCAGAGGTTGCACACCTCTTTCAATTTCGTCTGTTGCTCCACTCAAAAACTCTTCAGGGTATTCTTCTAAATCAAATATTGACACTAATTTGCCCAGATTATTCCTCTCATAATAAATTCCATGAATCATTAAATTATCTAAATTCTTGAATATTATACTTAAATAGTTAATTATGGGAATTAGTTGATGAATTACATATGTTGTTACTAAATTATCAATATTCAACTCATCAGCACCATTTGGATCATTCTTAATATTACATTCACAATGTATATCTTTATGGAAAGCCAAATGCAAGGTATGTGGTTGCCCTTTATAAATTGGATATGAATTATACTTGAAAGTCTTCTCTTTAATCGGTATACAAACTTCTCTATCAGCTTGTAATTTTCCCAATATATAACCAATCAACATATAATAATTGCTCTGTAAATCCAATTCTTCACTTTCTTCACTATCATCATAAAACTCACTCTCAAGTTTTTTCAATACTAGGTCACAACCCCAACATTTACATGTATGCAATAAGCTTTCCATAAAATCTGGCTTATAATATACGAATGATGTGAAAAAGTCAGGTAATTGTAATGTCTTTAAATTATTCAAAATTGGTACTTTATTATTTGTCAAAAAGCTTAAGAAGAACCCTTCCATTAAATGCTCATTTAATTTATTTAATAAATAGTTTGATAATCCTAAATTTTGATCGAACATTTTGAATCCTGGAGTTGAAAAATCTATAGTCAATCTCAGTAAATTCTTTAGAGTCTTAATAAATCCTCCTAAAGGAATCAAAATATTCTCCATTTGTTGATGAGGTCTAAGCCAATTTAAATTAGGATATGATTCAATTTCAAAGTTAATTAAATTCGGTAACCCATTATGCGTTTTGGAAAATTCAGTAAAACTATCCAAAAAGATTTCATAACAGTTACATAAATTATCTCGATGTTCATTACAATCAATTTTCAAGTACAAGTGTGTCAAGTACGATATATCTATCTTCTCTTCAATTATTGCAAAATCCAATTTTTTAGATGTCATTGTACTCAGATTACCTATTAGCTCATCAAAAATTATGGCCGAGTCTTCATCCTCTAAAATCAAATCGTTTTTATGTCTGTGAAATATAGTTAATCCTCTTAATTTCAACTTCATACTAGATGAACATAATTTCAAGTTCTCTAATATCAGCAATCCCATTTGTCGCGAAGTTGAACAAGTTAATGTAAATAACGAATTAAAAACGTTGAAAGGCTCTTTTGACAAATCCATAGTATGCAAATCCGAATCTTCAATCATTAAAAACAAATTCGTCAAACTTGGTGGGACATACGGAGTATGCAACTCTTTTAAATCAGTAATTAATAACTTGAACATTTTTTGTCTAACATTTCCATTTTTTAAAAAATCAGTCAACTGTTTTATACCTTCAATGAAATCAACAAATGAAATATGCAAAAAGCTCAATTCATTAGAATTCTTCGCAAAATAATCAATAAATTGATTTTGTAAACTCTGTAGTCTATATTCATCTGAATGATAGCATTTATCAAACACAAAATATTTAATCAACTCCACTATTCGTTTGTTATTTATTATCGTATCGATAAACATTTCCAAATTCTCCATCTTAAATATCAAGGAGCTATCCATATGCTTCATTCCATTTTCTTCAACATAACTCACCCAATCCCCATGAAATCGTACCGGAAATTCCGCATTCAACGTGATAGTGATTCGATTATACAACCTCTCAGTACTTAAAATGTACATTTGTGAACAAGTCAAACTCAAATTACATAGCTCAAATTGACTCAAATACTCTAGAATTTGCTGTATAATAAATACTGGTAGTTTTGCAATAAGTGAATTCGATGGATGTGTAGTAACTTTAGCAAATTTTGGCGTCGTGCTATTTGCTGCAATCTCCGAATTATGTAAACCATGTGGATGAAATATTGAGATTTGAGCTTGTTTTGACATCATATTGAAGTATACATTGGAGTTAGGACGTAGTTGGTCTTGATGATTGGAGCGGAACCTTTTTTTTTCAGGGTTGCTTTTCAACTGAAACAGGGAGAGATTCTGGAAGTGAGTTACCTAATACACAAGATAGTAAATTATCAACAATTTGTAATTAAAACCAATTACTCTTATATATTTCTATCACAGGCAATTGCTATTTGAGCAGTACGATCAGTCGTTAATAAGTTATATTTCGTTGTAAGCTAAGATATGTTCGTTGTTTCTTTGTTGATTACATGATGTAATCGGTTATAGAAAAAAAAAATAGGAGAATAGGGGAAACCTCCACATGGATTAAACAGAATTGATGGGATACTTACAGTTCGCTTCAAGAACAATACGCAAGGTGGTGCAATAATCTCAAACAGTATGAAAAGCTCATTTTCTGCATCTATTTTATCCCAGCATCGTATTTGCCTTGTTTTCGATTGATTCGTTGACCGATAAGAATCTTTTTAGTTAGAATAAAGGTTCGAAATGAACTCCACATATTTACATGCGTTTCGCATTTAAAGCCGATATAATTAGCATTACCAACCAATGGTATGAAATATAAGCTATCTCACGAATTTAAGGATTGGTTCTAAGCTTGTTTGAATTGGTCATTCTGCGATAGTATTCCGTTGCATGTTGAGTTTCAGTCAGGTCAATTATTTCATGTACTGAATTTACCATTTGGTTTTAGATTGCAGTTATGATTGATTGTATTTATTTTTTTTCTATTCATGGTAGCAAAAGTTGCATTCGAAGCCAAGCCCGCTAGGGCCTCCTTATGATTAACCCTCACCCGCAGTTTGGAAGTTGGCATTAGAAAAACAAATAATGCCTTGGTGAACCACACCACATCATCTACCTCACAATTGGAGATGTGCACGATCTAAATGATTATGATCATTCAATTCCAGTAGAAAAATCTGATTGCATGAAATAAGGAATAGGTTTATCAAGAATATCAACGGAATTGCAATGATTCCCATTGAGCATCTTTTTCGTTCAGAATGCTTGCTTTCAAGATTCTTCGGTGTAAAGCAAATCCAGAGCAAAAGAACTGCACCTTCCTAGGATGTTGAGAAGCATAATGTATGTTGAATTGTTTGTCAGATAATATAAGAGAACGAAGGGTCTGGGTTTCAAGAAAAGAGGTTTGGCATTACAATATGATGACACAGATGAATGTAACTGTGACTCTATGCAAGTGGTAATGACTCAATAACCCTTCCATTCAAAGGGTGTCAGTTCCGCAGAGGGTTAATTTTAGCCCACTGTCAATATGGTTCTTGCCAAACAGGAGTCTTAGAAATGTCTTTGAAGGATTAGAAGCACCTATGAACAGTAGTGAGAGATATTTAGAGCGTGTAAGTAGTTTTCTCGGTATGTTAAAACAACCACCAATGGTCGGTAATATGAAAAGTGGTTCCTAACCAGAGAAAGCTTGGAACTGAAGAGACAGATAGGTTTATCCGGATATTGTTGCGGATTGTGACTAATTAATTTAAATTTACAAGTATTTTGCAACCTTATCGGAGAATCTACTGAAAGGTATTTTAAGTTCTTATGCATATCGTAGTTGGCCACCGTAAAGTTAACTATTCCTTCCTATTTGAGGTTCGAGTATCAACAAAAAAAAGAATCATGTTGATTTTATAAAACTATCCATACACTAAATATAAAAGGAGCTATACAATAATCTTCGTTTAGAGTTTAGTACCAAGATTAACGTGGATGGCTTTGGCTTGGGTATACATATTTAAACCATATTCACCCAATTCTCTTCCAACACCTGACATTTTAACCCCACCAAATGGAATATGCACATCGGAATCATTTGAAGAATTAATCCACACCATACCCGCTTCAATATCACTAGCCATCGTATGAGCGACAGTTAAATCATTAGTGAATATTGCAGCACCTAAACCATATTCGGTACCATTTGCTAGTTCAATTGCTTCTTCATCTGTGTTAAATTTACCAACTGCAACAACAGGACCAAAAATCTCTTCTTTGACAATTCTCATTGATGGTTTGATATCAGCAAAAATAGTTGGTTTAATGAAATAACCTTTTGCCAAATCACCTTCAGTATTTTTTTCTCCACCAAGTACTAGTCTTGCACCTTCGTCTTTACCAATTTTGATATAGTTCAAAACTTTTTCTTCTTGCATTTTAGATACCTGTGGTCCAACAATGGCCTCTGAATCAAACATGGTACCTTGTTTATACTTAGTTTTGACATGATCTGCATAAGCTTCCAAAAATTTTTCATATACAGATTCGTGAACATAAATACGAGAAGTGGAAGTACAAATTTGACCTTGATTTGACATAATACCAATAGCAGCCCATTTAACAGCCTGATCCATATCAGCATCTGCTCTGATAATCAAAGGAGATTTACCTCCACATTCTAAAGTAACAGCTTTCATAGTATCTGCAGCGGCTTTCTGAATTAATTTCCCTGTTGCAGTAGAACCAGTGAAAGCAATTTTAGCAATATCTGGATGGACAGCCAAGGCATTACCGGCGGTAGCACCAAAACCAGAAATTATATTAACAACGCCTGGTGGAAATCCAACTTTTTTGAAAAATTGAGCAAAATATAACATAGACAAGGGTGTAATTTCTGAAGTTTTCAAAACTACAACATTACCAGCAGCCAAAGCAGGAGCTAATTTCCATGCAGACATGGCCAATGGATAATTCCAGGGCACTATCTGCCCAACAATAGATAATGGTTCATGAACAGTGTAAGCCAATTTAGCAGGATCATTCTGTATAACTTTGCCTTGAATTTTATCAGCCCAGCCTGCATAGTACCTAAAACAAGCAATACATTCATCAATATCATAGACTGCATTTTGTTCCTTGGTCTTACCAGAATCCCAAGCTTCAATTGCACCTAATAAATCTCGATTTTCCTCCATTACTTCAGCAATCTTATTTAATAATAAACCTCTTTCAACACCAGTAACCTTTTTCCATGATTTAAATGCCTCTTTTGCACATTGGACCGAATAGTCAACATCCTCTGCTTCGGCGGCGTATACTGAACCATTGATCTCCCCAGTTGCAGGATTAATCGAATCCAATGTTTTACCTGCGATGGATTTAACATATTCATTATTAATGAATAAACCGGATGGCTGCATAAATTTTTGACCATCTGGTAAAGTGATTTCGTATTCTAATGGAAGGGACATTTTATTATATGAGTAATTGTTGAATTGATTGCTTATTGAGTAAGGAAAAGCCAGAAAAGAAAAATATCCACCAAAAGGAGACGATTAAGGCTATATATATTGATCACTTTGGTGGTGCTAACGTGGAGAGCATTTTTTTCTACCCTAAAATACCTGCATCAACTTTTTGATAACAAAAATAAAAATAAGCGCATTAGTGTTTTAGGCTGCATATGCGTTCAACCAAGTCCTAGGTTTAGCTGTAGAAGTAGTCATTAAAACTTCAGCTTTCTTTTTTTTTTTTGCTAGTTTCAGTCAGAGCTTCTACTGTATTAACCGTGTATAAGTGATGGCCCTTCGGTGAATTTACTAACTGATTATCCTTCTGAATTTAGTGATTGCATGGCAGTCAAGTTGAAAAGCCGTTTCCATTTTTCACTCATGCGCGGTTGTATTCCGAATTAGGAAGCTGAATGCCGATAAAAGAGCCCCAACCAAAGACCAACAGGGTCTTGTAACTAACTACAATATATGCGTGTAGTAAGTTTTGTTTGCAAGTTAATCTACCAGGATTCAATTCTTGTGCTAATGCTCCGTAGCAATTGTAAGAAAATAGAAATCAAAGGTTCCTGGCATCTGGCTTATCTTTGGTTACTTCTCTAGATTAATCGATGTGTCACACTATGACTCTGAAAACAAATTCAACAATCCATTCTATTCGTCACATTTCATTCTTTTCCCCACTTCAAGTACACCATAATTATGGACTTTTCCATCTTTTCCAATCAAAGCCAAGCTCATAATGAGTTTCGTAGTGATACATTTACTACTCCGACTTTATCAATGATTCAGTCATTGAATAAAACCACATTAGGCGATGCCGTGTATAATGAAGACCAAACAACACTAGACTTGGAAAACAAAGTTGCCGAATTAACAGGCAAGGACGCAGGCTTGTTTTGTGTTAGTGGAACCCTTTCAAATCAAATTGCAATGAGAGCCAATCTTTATCAACCTCCGTATAGTGTATTATGTGATCATAGAGCTCACGTGTATGTTCATGAAGCAGGAGGAATGTCGACTTTAACGCAAGCCATGGCTAAACCAATTGCTCCCAAGAATGGTGTACATTTACAATTAGAAGATGATATTCTACCAAACTTTATTCCTGATGATGGTGAGATTCATGGCGCCCCCACTAAGTTAATATGCTTAGAAAATACATTGCATGGAATGATATTCCCCTTAGAAGAGATCAAAAAGATTTCCCACTTCTGTAACAGCAATGATGTAAGGCTTCATTTAGATGGCGCCAGATTATGGAACGCTTCTGCTGAAACAGGCATATCTCTACAAGAGTATTGCTCATTCTTTGATAGCGTTTCACTTTGTCTATCTAAAACATTAGGTGCTCCAATCGGTACCGTGTTAGTTGGAGATAAAAAATTTATCCATAAGGCAAACCACTTTAGAAAGCAAAATGGAGGTGGAATTAGACAAAGTGGATTATTGGCCAGCATGGCTATTACCGCTATTGATGAAACTTTTCCAAGATTAAAAAAAACTCATGAAATGGCTCAAGAATTAGGCAAATTGTGTGAAGAAAAAGGAATAATATTGGAGCATCCGGTGCATACCAATTTTGTATTCATAGATATTCCGGCTAATAAGATAGACCCAAACAAATTAGTCGAAATCTCCGATAAATATGGTGTCAAACTTTATTCTGGTAGAGTTGCATTCCATCATCAGATATCTCAGGAATCTTTTGAAAAAGCCAAGAAAGTAATCTTAGAGGTTTTTGAATACGCCAAACAATATCCTTTTGATGGTAACAGTAATATTAGATATTACAGTAGTGATAAATTTTCAGACTCGAATTAGAAGCGGTACAAGTAAGGGGTGGTAAGGGGTTGGAGCGATCTTAGAGTTCTTGTCAAGTAATATTACCTTTTAAAATACTGTAACTTTACAAACATTATCCGTTTCTCTATCAAGCTTCGTGAGCAAAAAAAAAACATACGCAAGCGCATATCTTCATGGATGATGATTCATGAGTTTACCAAATGACATCCGAGATATACAAGACAAAGACTCCAACATAATCACTTTCACTACTCGCTTATCAAAGGAAGTACTATATTTTTTTGAAGATGAATTTAATTTCGAGTGTTCACTACGATTATTAAATGATTTAAAGGAACAAATTAAAATACGATCTGTAAAAGACTTGCATCTTCGTTATAAACAATTACTTTCTTCGTTATTTACAAGATATGTATTGAACTATTTGCAAAATAAAGAATTGTTTTCAAGAATCGACTTCTCATATAATAAGTACGGTAAACCATTGTTACCAAATCAAGGATTTCAATTTAATTCCAGTAGCTCAGATGACATAATAGCGATTGTTGTTGAATATTCCAAAAATGAAAGTCTCATAGGAGTAGATTTATCACATTCTAAACAGGATTCGATATCGAGCACCAATTACTTAGAGCAGTTTAAACCGATTTTTGATGACCGAGAATTGGAACAAGTTACAAGTTATTTCAAATTCAATCATTTTTGGACATTGAAAGAAGCTTTCACCAAGTTGTTAGGTAGCGGATTGAATATAAATCTTACTGATTTTTGTTTTGATGTCCATGAGGGATTTGTAGAAGACGACTACAAATTTGAAATGGGCAATGGCGGCAAAGTAATTGAATATGAATTGAAGTGGTTTGATAACATACTGGTAAATATTGATAAACTAATAGTCACAGAAAATAAAGTTTTAAAGGGATTAAGCAGTCATGAATTTTACTGCCGAAGCTCAATAATTGAAAATGGCAATGACAAAAATTTACCAGTCATTATGACGATCATAAATCAGAACAAATCCTATAATGTCCGTCATTTTGAATTAAGTTTTGAACGAATACTTGAAGATTACATATATCGATAAGAGTTTAACTGTTGAGTACATATTGTCTATAAAAGTTCTGTATAAATCAGTAATGTCTATTCTAGAAGATTGAACGCTGGCCGTAAGAATATGAATAATCGTTTTAGGTGATGAGCTATGATGTAAACACTTCAAAGAATTTAACTCCAATTTAAAATTAATTGATAGTCTAAACCATGGTATTTTATGATGGAATTAGAACCTTCTTTACGTATTACTTCAGGTACTCTAGTGGACTGAATTTTGTTGTCTTCAAATGGAGAACTGAAGGAGGGAACACAAATAAATGTGCGAAGTCTTATTCAATATTTATCTCCCTTGCCGAGAGACATTTATATCTGTCTATTCGATTTGTGGAGATATATTCACCGCTTTATTCGTCGCAAAGATATATATGAAAACCACTTGATAGCTTATCTGCATTTTGATGTAATGTTTACCTATGTATTTTTTATAAAGACAGAAAGAAAAAGCATCTCTGTCAAATGATCTTACCACGTAGATAAAGATTCCAAATAATCTGACAGAGTTAACTCCTTTGTTCTCTGATAAGGACAAAATGCAACAGTATAAAAATACTATATGAAAAAGAAATATATATAAGATATACTTCTGAGTACTGAAACTCGACTTGGATATCAATTAACAGAAAAGAGCAGAAATTTACTGGCGTTTGGAAGGAGCCGTCGCTTATAATTTGATAAATAAAGCATCAATCCCATGGTATAGTGCAAGCAATTTTAAATTTTGAAGTTGAGAAGTACGGGATGGGTAGAAAACAGTATGTGATATTTTATACGCTCATACTTATTAGCGCCTTTCTATGCTTGTTGGTTGGGTGATTTGGAGAAGGATATCATTTGTGCCTATAGGCACAAATATATATCTTGCTCTAATAGGAGACATAAGAAAACGTGTATCATCATGAATAAAAACATGCAAAATGTACTTTTATAGACATAATCGTATTTTTCATAATTTCATAGATTTGTTTTATATCAGTCTTAATCTGGATAGTTTTTTTTTGCGAAGGGTTGCAAGTTTTCGCACCCAAGTGTTATAGAATAAGAAAAGAACTCCGATTAATAGCAAAGACATTAAACAATCAATTAATTGAAGAAATACGCTAAACATGTTTCTAAAAAAATAGCAAGGCTGTCAAAGCATCTTAAATTAATAAAATTCCAACAAATGCAGCAGCAAAAGCCATACCATACTCCGAACCGTAAGTGTCAGCAGCATTTTTGGACGATGATTTACCATCATTGGAGTTTCCACCTTCAGTGGAGCTTTCAGCTGATCCAGCATTAGCATCAATTAAATTCGAACCTGAAGAGTCTAAATAAGAAGAAGAACCATCAGTTGAAGAACTTGATTGTTCTGAATTGGCAGTTGAGGAAGAAAATCTTTTGCTGTTATCGGTTGAAGAAGCCGATTCTTCAGAAGATTGGGAGCTAGTAACTTCAACATCCCTAGAAGTCCTTTTCGAAACATGAAAAGAAGTAGCAACATCTGAAGCAATATCTGAACGTTTGCTACTATGAGTGGAAGAAGAAGATTCGCTATTAGTGGCATCACTTGATTCAGCTGCTTCGTCAGTTGAAGATAATTCGAAACGTCTACTACCATGAGTGGAAGAAGAAGATTCGATACTAGTGGCATCACTTGATTCAGCTGCTTCGTCAGTTGAAGAAGATTCGAAACGCCTAGTACCATGAGTGGAAGAAGAAGGTTCGATATTAGTGGTATAACTTGATTCAGTAGCTTCGTCAGTTGAAGAAAATTCGAAACGCCTAGTACCATGAGTGGAAGAAGAAGATTCGATATTAGTGGCATCACTTGATTCAGCAGCTTCGTCAGTTGAAGAAAATTCGAAACGTCTACTACCATGAGTGGAAGAAGAAGATTCGATACTATCACTTGATTCAGCATCTTCCTCAGTTGAAGAAGGTACAGAACTTTCATCAGTTGAAGAGGTTTCAGAGCCTTCCTCAGTTAGGGAGGTTTCAGAACCATCATCAGTTAAAGAGGTTTCAGATCCTTCATCGGCTAGAGAGGTCTCAGAACCTTCATCAGTTAAAGAGGTTTCAGGACCTTCATCAGTGGAAGTGGGTGATTCCGAGTCATTTGAAAAACTTGAATCTTCACTAGCATCGGTAGCACTAGAGGCTTCGGTTGAAGCTGAGGATTCTTCGTCGGCTCTGATAACCAAATCAAGCTTTTCGGATTCTTCAATTATAGCTACTGCATTAATTGAAACTGTGGCAGATAATAAAATGGCTAAAGTTGAAGCCCTCATTTGTGTATTTGTTGGTTAAGGCGAATGAATACTGTAACAAAAAATCCGAAGAGAAAAGAGTAAGATGTACAAATACAAATATAAAAGAAAATATAGGAGTTATTTATATCATTTTCTATTAACAAGCAAGTAGATGACTGTAGTAAATCCATATTCAACATTGTCTTTACATTGTAACCACAATGAAGTACACAGTTTATTGTTTCGTGCTGTTCACTCTTTGAAAAATGTTTAAATTCTTCAGAAAGTAACATATTTCCTTCTTTTTTTGTTCGGTCCAAAATATAGCTGTGGAAAGAAAAATATCTAATCCTAAATATGGAGCATTATGAGCTAGAAAAGCAAAATTATAACTTAACTAAGTTGTTTGGATCCATTTTTAAACTTCAAATCGAAATCGAAAGCAAAGAGTTGTTTTTAGCTCAAGTCACACGCAAAGTGTGGAAATCTCAGTTAGGGGGTTGTTAAAAATAAGTGGGCAATAGCCGACATTGGAATGAATAAACTCCACCAAAAAAGAGGATTTTAAACTTACAAGAAGGCTGTGTACCGGCATAAAATGACAACAAAGAAATAATAAATATAGAAATGTAAGGCTAATAATATTGTAGCCATATTCCTAACTGATATAAAGGGAGCCACGTTGTTTGATCTTAGTTTGCGGTATCTCGTACTGTGTGATAATTCTAGTTTTTTACACCCAAGAAAGCTTCAAACGGCACACGACCTACGAGGATAACCGTCAAAGCTTATTGTATATAAATAGTTACTGTAAATTGGGTTAATTAGGAAAGAAGAATAGAAATTCAAATTCGAAAGAATTATATTTTGAAACTTTGGAATAATATTTAGACAGTTTACTTAGCCTCCATATTCCGACTACTTAGGTTGATGAAGTAGCAAAGAAAATTTTGAGGTTAATAGTAAATTATAGAGGGTCAAGTAAGGCATGTATAGTTGAAGTTGAATAGCATTGCAAGCATTGGCGATCACATTCACAAATGTTCAAGTCCTCTAGTCTTCAAGTATATTGAAATACACCTCTTCTGAAAAATCTCCCTGGAGCCGCCTAAACATTTTGTGCAGAATTATAATACCTGCAAGTAGTCCACACTATATGTCGCAAAAAATGGGACATATATTTCTTCCAATATGCGACACTAAACTAGATCTAGCGTGGAAAATCTTGATAATAATCAACACAGACTAGGCGGCTTATTATTTAGTAGGATAGGTTTCTAATGAGTTCAAAATTCCTTAGCAAAAAGCATGAAAACTTTTTCAATCGATGTTTGATGGGACTTCCATCTTCAGCACAGCTGGAAGATTCAAATAAATTAGCAATAATATATTTTTGTCTACATGGTTTACAATTGCTCGATAAATTTAACTTCAGTGAGTCAGAATTAAAATTTTATGAAGGTTTAATATATAGGGAATTCTTGATCGAAAATGATAAGATAGTTGCATTTAGATCAACACACTACTTCAAAGGCTTAGGGGATTATGATTTACCTAATTTGTCATCTACATTATTTGCCTTGTACATTCTAATAATCTTGAGATCCAACTTTTTTGAGAAAATTGATAAGCGGAAAATTATGATGTATATTGTAAATTCACAAGTAAAAGATGGAAAAGGTAAAGGGGGTTTTGTTCCCACATTGTCATTTGAGACAGAAAAGTATAAACAATTTGGAGAACCAGATCTTCGACAGAGTTACATTGCATTAGTCATACGCCACCTAATCAAAGGGAAAAAGGATTTGGACTTAGACATAGATTCAGATGCAGCTATGACTTTTATTCTTGAAAGATTGAATCCAAATGGAGGATTTAGCTCACAAATCATGGACGAGTCTCATTTAGGCTTTACTTTTTGTGCCATTGCATCATTACAATTGTTACATTATCCATTAGATAAATTAGGGTCTACGAAAGATTGGTTGATACAGAGACAAGTTGACTATCCTAGTTGCTTATATAAAAATAGATATTATGAATACTTTCGGGATATTGATATTGGAGGGTTTAATGGTCGTGAGAATAAATATGGTGATACATGTTATTCATGGTGGTGCACCGGAAGTTTATGTATAATAAATTCAAAGTATACACAGTTGGTGGATTTGGATAAAGCAGAAGAGTATTTATTGACGAAAACTCAAAATCAAATCATGGGTGGATTTTCCCCAAATCCTAATTCTATTCCTGATCCAATGCATAGTTATCTTGCCATTGCTAGTTTATCTCTCTGGAATCATAATAAGTACAACTTGAAGGAAATTGAACCCGTGTTAGTTATAACTAGAGATCTGTATAATTTTTATAAAACTTTGCTAAAATAGGAACATAGACCAATCATCTAATGTTATACATATTATTTGGCACTATAAAGTCACACACACTACACCTTACACCGAGGTTTTTTTTTTTGAGTGGTTGAAAACTAGCTCGCTTCCCTCGAGTCAATCAACCTTTTATATTTAGTACTATATATCACACACACTTAACCCAGCACCATTTATGAAGTTATAACTTCAATGTCATCATTATCTTCTACAAGCAAGGAGAAGTTAACCAGTGCAAGTGAACCCATAAGTAAATCTCCAGATGCTAGCGCACATTTAGTTTCTGGTGCAATGGCAGGGTTGGTTTCCGCAATAACGTTACAACCATTTGACTTATTGAAAACAAGGTTGCAGCAGCAGCAGTATACTGCAAAGCACGAAGTGAGAACCACTCTTGTTAAAGAATTGAAAAAGTTGACCAAAATCAAGGATCTATGGCGGGGGACATTGCCCTCGACACTACGTACTTCAATTGGGGCAGGTTTATATTTTACAATATTATCAAGAATGAGAATAACTTGGGGAGAATACAAGAAATCAAAAGACTCGAGCATTAATTTACAAAGTCGCTCTTCTGTATTACCTAAATTGACACCAATGGAAAACTTAACTACGGGATTTATAGCTCGCGCAATTGTTGGCTATATTACAATGCCTATAACTATCGTAAAGACGAGAGTTGAATCCAACTTGTATAACTATAATTCGATGTATGAAGGGATACTGGGGATTTATATGGACAAGACGGCAACTCCAAGCGGAAGTGTGCATCCAGTCGAACAAAATAAGGGCTCAATAAGGAATTTTTTCAAAGGCTCATTGGCAACCTTAGCCAGAGATTGTCCTTATGCTGGGTTGTATGTGTTATCTTATGAATCATTCAAGAACGATCTTATACCAACATTAATTCCTAAATCGTTATTTGGTGGTGATCATCGCTCAAGCTTAATAAATACTAGTGCCGCGGTACTAGCAGCAACAACATGTACAACCATAACAGCACCATTTGATGCGATCAAGACAAGATTACAGTTAACTAATGAAACATCAATATGGAAGTGTATGATAAATTTATGCAAGGAAGATGGAGGTGTGAGGAATTTATTTAGAGGGTTAAGTTTGAGATTAGGTAGAAAAGGTTTCAGTGCTGGTATAAGTTGGTGTATTTATGAAGAATTAATAAAAAGTAATTTCTCAAAGAACTTGTTTGTAAGAGAGAAGAAATTGGCATAGCATTGGCTATCTTGTATATAAACGTTGCATATGCATGTATTTAGATATGTTAGAGGTCTCGGTATTTATGTATGTATGTATGATTGCGACTTATATCTCCTTGTAGTCGTCTTGGTTATTGAAAAGGTAAATTGTGTGTGGAAGACATCCGCTGGATGATTATTCAGTCAATCATTGTTTAAATCACGTGCCTGGCCTCTCCCCACAAACACATACTCTTATTAATCGCACTAATCAGAAAGAAAAAAATTACAACAACCTACCTCAACTACCAGCTCGAATATTCCACTACAAAGTTGGCCAATGAATGAAGAATTAATCAATAGCGCAGTTGCGTTCTTGAAGGATCCAAATGTTGCAACATCTCCATTAACTAAAAAAATCGAATTCTTAGAGTCAAAAGGTTTAAATCAACAAGAGATAGAAGAAGCATTAAGAAGAGCTAACGAAAATGGTTCAGTAACAACTAGTTCTTCTTCTAGTGGAACTCCATCTATGTCAAATTTCTCAGTGGTGTCACAACCACCACAACCTCCACTAGATTATTACAATGCACCTCCTGCACTTCCTGAAAGATCCTGGAAAGATTATTTCATAATGGCCACAGCCACCGCAGGGGTAACTTATGGGTTATATCAAGTTATTAGTCGTTATTTAGTACCTTCAATTATACCACCGAGTCAATCGTCTGTAGAGAAAGATAAAGAAAGAATAGAGGAAGAGTTTACCAAGATTGATAAAGTTTTGGAACAATTGACTAAGGAGCAGGAAGAAATGAAAGTGTCAAATGAAGAAAAATTAAAGGACATCGACACTGTCATTGAAAATGTGAATGATTTTTTGAATAAATATAATAAAGATAAATTGAAATTTGATGACGATTTGAGATTAATGAAATTGGAAATTGATAATTTGAGCAATTCTATTGAAAAGAATATGAAATTAACTAAAGAAAACGTAAATGATGAATTAAGCGAAGTTAATGAAGAATTGCAATCTTTAAAAAATTTGATCAAAGCAAGAAGTGTAAGTAATGGTAATAATCATTCGAGTGGAGGCGGTGTTGGTAGAAACATCGCCCCTGTTTCATCGATTCCTTCAGCTTCGGAGATTTTAAAGCGTGCAAGAGCTAAAGCAGAAGATGGAAAGAAATCACCAGATACTACTCTACAAGAGGCTCTGCAGCAAATGTCTGAAGAAAAGAAATTCGAAGATAAACCAGAAGATAAAAACAATAATGTGACTATTAATAGACTGGCACCAGATCGTTCCGAAAGTGTAACTGAAATTGGCGTAACTGCTGCAGGTATCCCAACATGGCAATTAAACCATAAGGAAAAAGAAAACGCTATTGAGTCTAACGATAATGAAACGAGTATTCCATCATGGCAAGCATCATCAACAAAATCAGAAGAAGAAATTAGAGAAAAAATCAAAAACGTTGGTATTCCATCGTGGCAATTGAGTACAGGCTCAAATGGTAGTCACAATAATGACAACAACAATACCAATAATGAAAATACGCAAGGTGGTGGTATTCCTCCATGGCAGACATCTGCTTCTTCTTCTTCATAGACATTGCAAGAGACGCTGGTTATAAATAGGAATATAATAGTGTAAGTAATACATCTATAATTGTTCATAAATTGCAACTAAGATCAATCAATTTTTTATGAAGTATAATATAATACGTATCCAATGATTAATGACAGTAACGAAATGAAAAATACAAGCAGCACATATTATGCAGTGTAGCTTGCAAATGAGAATAAAGTATTTTGATTATAGAACGACTTCATTCAAACTACCGAAAGCCTGGGGCTATTCGTGTGAATATCACTCTGTACCGGAAATACAAGCTGGAGTATTAAAAAGGTTGAAATCACCGCAGGCTTATATATTGTAATTCGTGTGGACCAATTATTCAACTATTCTAAAAAGGCGTTTAATTTACGTATTTGCTTCATCTATTCAATTGAACTTTAGCTATCGACATAAAACTTCCATGAGTTTCTAGTATTAATGAGACGCAATTTTCCTTTTGCTGGACATAGGTCCATCAATTCTCTCGCTTGCATCTTCAATAATATGACTGGGCGCTGTATGACAAACGATGCCTGCCAGAGACCTGTTTACTTCGTCAAATATTGAATTCCATGATGAGGATGCTCGGGCACGGTGGTTTGATTAAGTTTAACTGAACCGTGCCTTTCAATTAAACTGCTAGATATAGCAGAGTACATTCCTAAAGTTTGGAAGTCTTGCTCTCTTTTCGGTTCAATAGAAATCCATCAAATACCATGCTTTACTCTGTCCACCATGACTGATCATGCTGGCAATTTCGTACATCTTTTTGGTACGGCTGTTTAAAAGTAAGAGAGATTTATTAATTAAGTTGAATCTGACTAATTGTGTAAGGTTTTCATGTTGAATTTAAAAGTGTGTGTTTGGTGATAGTGAAATCACCGTCTACCATTGGTTGGTAATGGATCTCTGAAACAGACTCCCGAGTTGTGCAAACGCGTCTAATCTAGTTTGCCAGGAATGGAATGCCTAATGGACCAACGCTGATTGCCTGGATTGGAAAATGAATAGGGATTACTCGAAAGTGCATACTGCATATTAAATCAACACTAATTAAAAATAATAGGGTCGAAAAAAAAAAAAAAAAAAACTTCAAATGGAAATAAAATAAATCTCCTTTTCAACTTTCAACTTTCAACTTTCATCTCTCATCTGAAGTCAATCATTTTTAGAACTAAGTTCATCACACACACTATATATACATATATATATATATGTATACATAATATTGAGTGGTATATTATCATTACTGCAACTGTGTATTACATTTGCCCACTAAACAATCTTGTCCATAAAAGAGATTCAGGTTAATAGAAAGGTCACTTCGAGCTACTTTCATTCGCTTAATATACTTCAAGTGACAGCCATAAGCTTCAGTTTCATTTTTTTTAATATTTGATTTTGTTTTATTTAATTCATTCAATTTCTTCTTTTACTGGGTTGTTTTTTTGATTTTATTCATATTGTATATTTTGAACTGTCGGACTATATTCTGTGGTATTGTTTTTTCATCATTCATTATTCAACATTTAGGGAGCTATTTTAGTGGTTTATTTATAATATATCAGTCATTTAATTTATTTGGATTTCATATACTATCTTCATATTTTGCATGTTTTAATAATGTCATTATCACCTACGTTATATCCCAAAAGACAATTAGAATCAATACCATTTAATGATCAATTGGAAATTATCAATAAGGTAAGCATCAATAATTTTAAGCATCGGCAACAACATACTCAAAGGTATCATCATAATTATCATTACAACTACAATAACAGTAACAATAATGGTAATACTAATAGTACCAACGGTAATCATAATCATCATTTGCAGCAACAAAATAAGTATGCATTGGCTGCTGTTGCGGCCGCTGCTGCTGTTCAACACCAACAACAGCAAACTTACTTGTTGCAACAGCAACAAGCTCAGCAAGCTGCAATTGTTCAAAAACAACAACAGTTACAACAAAAGAGCCATCATTTTCAAGCTCAGCAGCAACAGCAACAGCAACAGCAACAGCAACAACAGCAGCAGCAACAACAACAGCAACAACAACAGCAACAGCAACAGCAACAGCAACAGCAACAGCAACAGCAACAGCAACAGCAACAGCAACAGCAACAGCAACAGCAACAACAAC